>NW_019167882.1:7695171-7718682 GCF_002303985.1 Durio zibethinus | reverse complement strand
AAGTATTGGAATATTATTAAGAATTTTTCAATATAAGGTTCTTATCTAATTTTCAAGCTCACTAAAAATTAAAAATATGTTTTTAAAGAAAATTAAGGAAATTAATTTTTTAAATACCAAAATTAAGACCATTTTAGTCATAATTAAAGGATATCACAAAATTAATTGGCACCATTTTAAACGAGCGTCGTGGAGGTGCTAATCTTTTTTCACGCGTAATCGACTCTCGAACCTAAACTTTTTTGCAGACCTAAAAATTATCTTTTTAATAAATATTAATTTTTATTAAAAGGATAAATTTTAATAGGTGGTCAATCAGCCCTAGCCAAAAAAAATTGGTGGCGACTCCATTTCTTTTGTTTTCCAAATTCATCTAACAGTCCCCAAAATCATTACGAAAGCTTGGTGACTCCACTGAGAACATAATTTTTTAGGGAGTCAGGCCAAAAATTAATAATGTGTTATCTTTAATTTTGATTTAATGGTCTTAATTGGTTTTTAACTTTAATTTTCTTAATTTTAATTCTTTCTAATAATAATAATAACAGTGGTAATAATAAAAGGAAAATGAAAAATTACATTTCACCCATGTCATTTATTTATTATTTGCTCTTTTATTTTAAGCTTCGTATGTACTATAATTGTTATTATGAAGTGTTTAGAATAAGATTATCATACTTTGTTCCCTTGTTCACACATGACACATTCACATCATGGATGAGCTCTATGCCCAGGCCGACCCTTTTAAGAGGGATAAAGTATCTATGCTCTTATAAGGTGATAACCTCTGCAATGATAAGCAAAATACTTCCACTAAAATTGAACACTTTTCTTTTGTAGCCTGTAATGGGTGAAGATCAGGGTGCTTTACTAGTCAAGAATGGATGAAAATAAGGAATAATTTGGAGACCTTTAGATGAAAATCAATTCGAACCCAGCATATAGTAAACCATAAAGAGT
Source organism: Durio zibethinus (assembly GCF_002303985.1). The sequence goes on along the minus strand of NW_019167882.1, from coordinate 7,717,722 downwards.
CAAGCTGAGGTAGGCCAATATCCCATATTTTCATAGACTGTTTCCATGAATTGGAATAAAATGGGGAGATTGGTTGTATGGTTTTTTTTTTTTTTAAGAAATTCATAAATTTAGCATTCATATTTTGTGTTGGACTTATAAAAAAAATACCAATAAGATCTTTTGTCTTATTTCCTTTTCCAAGAAAAATTTCCTGTTTGGTTCTTTTTTTTTTAAAGCTTTTACTTTTATTTTTCTTTTCCTCTCTTCTTTCGTACTAACAACTTTTTTTTTTTTGCATTAATTAAATAGGTATGGTACAATAATATAGTGAGGTATTTGCTCCAAGACATTTTTTAGCAAAGTTTTTTTTCATGGATCCCATAGTATTACAGATCTGCTTTTCTTTGTAATTGCTTTGTGTAAATTGTATAATGAGGTGCATGAATGGTCTACAAGAACTCAACAAAGGGAGGGAGATTGTTTACCTATTGGTTTCATGTCAGGGTTACCAGAAAAAATGCATTTGAGTCTAATCTAGAATAACTTGAAAGATTTGGCTACCATATGAAATTAGATGGGTGAAGTTAGGAAGGAAAAGTTTTGTGAAAGATATGGGCAGATTGTATTTCTTATCTCAGTAATGATTGAGGAACATTTTATTCGAGCAGCTATTCAGTTTTGAGACCTATCGTAAATATGTTTCATATTTAATGAAGTGAATTTAACATCGATCATTGAAGAATATTCGATTTTAGTAGGATTGGAATGGTAGTACCCTGATAAGATATATGACAGAAAACCAAAATCAGGATACCTTAAAAAGATAGCTAAATTGATAGGAATGAAGGTAGAAGCTGTGGATGCTTTGACTAAAGACAAAGGTAAATGTGTCGACTTACCTTGGCATTTCTTTCGTGATTTTATCTTAGGACACTTAAAAGATGATTAAGGCATCGCAATGTTTTCCCTAGCAATTTACAGTATAATGTTCTTTCCAAAAACTTTGGGATATATTGAATTGGCAGTAGTTGATCTATTTGAACAAATAAAAATTAGGCAATTAATCACATTATAGCTATCCTAGCTAAGACTATCAGATCATTGAACTTTTGTCGTTGGAATAGAGTATGTTTCACAGTGAGTGCACAGTTACCATATGTTTGGATAAAAAGCCTTTTCAGATGTAAGAAAAGTACTTTTTCCAAGCGGTATCTTCAAAATAGAGCCATAGTCAAAGAATTTTATGAGTCAGTGGCCAACATTGAAATCTAAAAAAGAGTGGGCAGCATTCATTTAAAGGCTTATTAATGATCAGGTCAAATGGATAGCACCATGGATGCCTCATGTGCCAATGTTATACTGGTGTGGAGATGACCCATGGGTACTACTTTTGGGATTGTGGGGACTGGTAAGTTAGCACCATTAATGGTGTTAAGGCAATTTGGTGTAAAGTTGTTTGTCCCTGCCACGCATAGACTTACCTTAGTAGAATTTGCTTATGAAGAAGTAGGCTCATTAAGAATAGCAAAGTAGTTAGTTCAAGTATGGAGAAGACTCGAAGGCTAAGATTAGGACCTATTCTTGACAAAGTCACCCCCGATTACTTGATTTGGAAAGCAAAGTGTTCTAAAGATATTGTGGTCCTTCCAAATGATTTCTTATTCCAACAAGTGAACCCATGGGCAAAAGAACCATTGTCAGAAGTTAAGCAAAAACTTGAAGCAAAAAAGAGAAATTGAAAAAAAAAATTTTGAGACTCTAAAAAGAGATGGGACAACTAAAATATGAAGCAAAAGCTGAAAAAGTATACCAAAAAAGGTGATGCAAGATTGTGATGTGGCCTAAAATGATCTAAAGGATTTGCATCAAGAAAATAAGAAGATGTGCACGCAATTAAAAGAGAGGATAGACATTGGATTTGGTGTTAGGTAGCAAAGAGAGATGATTGAGCTTCGAGAAGAAATGCAATATTAGAAGGACAAAGCCAAAGAAAATGAGGAAAAAACCATTTGAATTTTTTTAGAACAATAAGAGTGAGAAGGTTTGTACTCAACAGCTTCAACAAGATTGATGGAATGCCAAAAGAAGAATGCTAAATTGAAGGCACAGATTAGAGATAAAAAAAGAAAACACTATGAAATGCAAAAAGAGAAAGAATCACCATGAAAAGTGATTCAAAAAATGGAACAACAATTGTGAAACCCCAAAGACCATATTTCCACAATCATCAAAGAGTGGCAAAATAGATAAGCAGGTTGGAGATACATTTGCTATCATGAAGTGGATGCTTGTATAAAGTGGAAGGTAGAGAGTTTGGGAAGGCAACAACACATAAAGAATTTAGTTAGTCAAATTGGCAAAATAGTAAGGAAAACAAAGGAGATGGTCGAAAGAGAGGAAACATTAATACAAGAAATCAATCCAACTAAAAGTTATAGGCAACTTTTTTTGAACTTTTTAGTTGAAGCCAAGGATCACTATGAGCAAATTAAATGTTTCTATGGCTACAACGCTAAAATGATAGACTTTATGTAATTAGAAACTTGTTGGAATCAATAAAAAGTTCTAATGTTTGAGATATGTCTTAGAGTAAATACCTCCCAATGCATTCATGCATACATTTTGCATTTTTTCTTAATATTTTACCTCATTAAAATAATATTTTCAAAATTAAAATAAAAATTGTTTGGCTTTCACAAAAATTGTGGCATCTTAATTTTTCAAATTGTGATAATGAAAGGTTTAAGGATAGTTTAGCCATTGAAAGTTCAAAATTGATCTACTCGCCACCCACATAATACACAGTTACAAATTAGAATTATAGAAAAAGAGTAAGAACCTAGGATAGAGAAAAATGGAAAAGGCTTAAGAAGATATATGAGAATGGATAGTTAAAATGTAAAAAGAATTGCAAAGACAAATGATAAAGTTGAGGGAGTTAATGAGGGGCATGGACAAAGGGAAAGGTATTGCTTAAGCCTCTGTTACAAGAGAGAAAAATTGACACCATGGAAGCAACAATGTCAGAGAAGAGCCATTTTATCCACCTAAGTATATACCACCCCATGCTTGAGCTCCTCAATTGATGTATCCATCACATGTGTGCGGGGAACCTTGTCCATTCTTAAATTTGAACTTATCGGTTAACCAATAACCAAATCAGGGGTAATTCAAGCATAATCTAGGATGTAATTCGATTGATTCAATTTTTGTTCCTAATTTGGATGATCCTCAAGAACAAGAAAAATTAAGAGGCATGTCTGAGTGAAGAGAAAAAAAAAAATCTAACACAAGTATGACTTGCTAGAAGGGAGACTAAAAGCTATGGAAGGAAGAGATATCTTTGACATTATTGATGCAAATGACCTCAATTTGGTCTTGGATCCATTCATTGAAGTTTAAAACTCATAATTTTGAGAAGTATGATGGAATTAAATGCCTATTGACCTATCTTACCATGTTCTATCGTAAGATGACAGGTCACATCGACAATGATAAGCTTTTGATCCACTATTTCCAAGACAGTCTAACTGGGTCTGCAGTGAGGTGGTATGTCCAATTGGATAGGAGTTGCATACATTTCTAAAAGGGCCTTGCTAAAGCTTTTCTGGGCCAATAAAAATATGTATTATACATGGCTCCTGATAGATTATCACTGCAAAATATGAAAAAGAAGGCCAACGAAACTTTTAAGAAATATGCTCATTAATGGAGGGATCTTGCCATTCAAGTACAATAATCTTTAACCAAAAAAAGAGATAACATTGCTTTTTGTTAATACTTTTAAGGCACTGTGTTATGATAAACTTATTTACAATGCAATGAAAATTTTACGGATATGGTGATTTCTAATGAAATGATAGAAAGTGCCATCAAGAGTGGTAAGATCAAGACAAGTGATGCATCAAGTTCCAAAAAAGTAATGCCACCTAAGAAGAAATATGAAAAGGCACATGTTATGGCCTATAAGAATCAACCACCTAGAAATTTTGTCCTATATCACCGCTAGCCAACCTATTCACCTTATTATGCCATGACACATAACATTTCCTAAGGTCCATATCTGTATAAACCGGTACCACCATCAAGATTCTAGCAAAGCTTTTGCCATCGTATGCCAACTTATGCTCTTGCACCTATAGCCCAACCAGTTGTCCAGTCAAATAGTTTGACAAACAATCCTAGAAGTTTAAGGGCTAGTCAAGAGAAAACTCTCCTTAATCCCACTCTTATGTCTTACACTAATTTGTTCCCTCAATTGGTAGCAAACCATGTCATTGCACCTTGCCCCATAGAACCGTTGAAGCCTCCATACCTTAGATAGTATGATCCAAATGCTCATTATGATTATCATGATGGGGTTATAGGCCATTTCATAAAAATAGCATAGCTCTTAAGTATAGAGTGCAGCACTTGATTAAGAAAAGATACATAAATTTTAACACTAGTGGAAAGCCAAATGTTAATGAAATTATTTGCCAAACCACGTTGGGCCAACGATCAATGCAAATAGATGGCAATCTGTTAAGGCATATTTAAAAGAAGTGTTGATAAAGTAAAACCTCGATGGGTCAAGTGTTCGAAAACTTGGTTAAAGTTGACATGTTTCACGTAATTTCTTCAAAACAAGTGATCTATCATTGAGACTTTGATATAGTTCAAGCATGTGCCTATCACATGAATATGGTAAGACACTAAACTCAGAATTATGGTGTGTTTCACCAAGTGCTACAAATAATGATAAATTCATCCTTGGTAGAGTTTTATGAAGAGGATGATTAGAATATAGTGAATGCAACAGAATGAGGGTCTTTAGGGAATATGTCCTCTAAGTTTATGCTTAAGTGGCAATGATCTATTGTAATGAAAAATCAAGTAAGGGCTAGGGCAAACTTTGATGAATAAAGCAAGAGAAGGATCTTTAGAAAGTATGTTCCCTAAGTTTGTGCCTAAATCGATAACTATCTTTTGCAACCCAAAATCAAGCTTGATGAAAGAACAACCCATTTCTTTTCCCATGAAATGTATAACAATTCGAGTCCCTAACCCATTCTTTTTTCAGAGTAATAAGGTAATACCATGAAAGTATGATTATAATGTCATGGTATAAGAATCAAATGATTGCTAGGTTGTAAATGACCCAAATGCCAACAGTATTGCAAATATAACTGAGGTAAGTGGAATGACGAAGAGTGGAAGATGTTATACTCCTAAAATAATAAAGAAGGCTCGAAAGGGCAAAGAAGAGATGTTAGAAGAAAAAGATAATGCTTATTTTGTAATGGCTTAAGATGCATAATATAAAGAACTTGTCATTGAAAAAGAAGCCTGTGAGTTCTTAAACTTGATCAAACACAATGAATACAGTATGTTAGAATAGTTGAACAAGTTGCATGCTCGAATTTCTTTGTTGTTGTTATTGAATTTTGAACCACATCAAAATGCCCTACTGAGAGTGTTGAATCAAGCACATATGGACTGTAATATTTTTATTGAGAATGTTGATTATATTGTGGGGAGTATTATGGCTCCGAATTTTATAGCTTTCAATGATGATGAAATTTCACTTGAAGGATAGGGTAGTAGCAAGGCCTTTCATATCACTACTATATGCAAAGGCCACATCATAGCTAAGGTTCTTATTGATAATGACTTTTCAATCAATGTCATCCCCATGATTACCTTAATAAAATTACCCATTAATGTATCACATATGAAGACCAATCACATCGTAATAAGGGCTTTTGATGGGTCTTGAAGGAAAATGCTAGGAGACATTGAAATACCAGTGCAAATAGAGCCATGCATGTTCTTTATTAAATTCCAAGTCATAGACATTTCACCATTTTATAGCTGCTTGTTAGGACGACCATGGAATTATATGAAAAAAGCTGTCCTGTCATCTTTACATCAAAAAGTAAAGTTTATAGTTGAGGATAAATTGATTAGTGTTTTTAGAGAAGAAGACTTGTTGGTGACTAAGCCTATGACCACTCCACATATGAAAGTTACAGAGAAGGCATTAGAGTACTCTTTTAGATCTTTTGAATTTATTAATGCAACTTATGTAGAGGAGGGATCAAAGGTGCACACTCTATGCTTATCAAATACCACTGGGATGGTTTTCAAGCAAACACTAGGTAAATTATGGCATGTTGGATATAGACTTGGAAAAAATTTGCAGGAGTCAAGAAGCCACCCAGAGTATTTGAAAATAGGGAAAGATTTGAAGTGGGATTTAAAGTCATTCTAATAGAAAGAAAGAAAGCCATCGTTGAAAAGAATTAGAAAAGATTGGCGTGGCTTAAAGGACATATACTTGAGTATGCAAGAATGATCATCCCCTACCTGTATGATACATTTTGTTTAGGCAGATATATCCACTCTAATTTGTTAAAGGACACACGAAGGGAACCTATATTGAACATGGAATAAGCTTTTTTTTAAACTCCATATCTACATGGTGGGAGATGCAACAACAACATTTTAAGGAGATGAGCCTCATGTTTATCCATGTCTTCCATATAAAGAGCTAAACAATTAAAAATCAATGAGGTTGTTAGTTATCTTTAAATCTTTCACAAAGTAATGTAGTGAGTTAATTTTCCCCAATGCTTATGCCCAAGAGCATTTTGAAGAGTTTTGTATAAGCTTATCTTTCCTTTATCATTTCAATAAAATGACTAGTGTTTTGCATTTGTATTTTCTGTGTTATTTTTTTCATTCAAAGTTACAATTTCCTTTTCTTTTTCCTTTCCCACACATAAGCCTACATCTTTTCAATTTCACTTATTTTTAGGTTTTCAAATAATGAATACAAAGATAATCATGACGACAATCCAAGATTTGACTTTGAAAAACTTTTCACATTGATGAACTTGATAATGAAAAGGATTTAGATGAGGACAATTTACCCCATGATTTATTAATACTAATGGAACAAGAAAGAAAACAAATTGAACCTCACGCAAAAGCTACAGGCATAATCAATTTAGGTGATGAAGAGAATAAGAAGAAGGTTAAGAAGGGCACATCCTTTTTACACACCAAAGAGGGAGGTTGGAAGAATTACTTTGTGAGTTTATTGATATGTTTGCTTGGTCATATTAAGATATACCAAGACTCAGTTTAGATATTGTAGAACACCAATTGCCATTGAAGCCAGAATGTAAGCTAGTACAACATAAATTGAGGTGCATGAAATCAGACATATTGTTAAAAATCAAATAAAAAGTAAAAAAAACAATTTGATGTAGGCTTTTTGGAGGTAGCCAAATATTTGAAATGGGTGGCTAATGTGGTCCTAGTTCCCAAGAAGGATAAAAAAGTTTGAATATGTGTAAACTACAGAAATTTGAATAGAGTTAGCCTGAAAAATAATTTTTTTATCCCACATTAACACTCTTATGGATAACACTGCTAAACATTCTACATTCTCTTTCATGGATGGTTTTTCTGGATATAACCAAATTAAAATGGCCCCTGCTGATATGAAAAAAACTACATTTGTTACCATGTGGGGCACGTTCTGTTATAAAGTTATTCTTTTTAGGTTAAAAATTACAGAAGCTACTTATCAAAGAGCTATGGTAACCCTCTTTCATAACATAATGCATAAAGAAATAGAGGTGTATGTGGATGATATGATTGTAAAATCTTGTGAGAGAGAGGACCATGTTACCAATCTCAAAAAGTTGTTCAAAAGACTACGAAAATATCAACTCAAGCTAAACTCAGCAAAGTGCACATTTGGTGTTAAGTCCGAAAAATTGTTAGGGTTTATGGTTAGTGAGAAGAGCACTGAAGTTGATCCAAATAAAATACTTGTCATCCAAAACTTATCTCTCTCATGCACATAAAAGGAAGTAAGGAGTTTTTTGGGAAGGTTGAATTACATTTCTTACTTTATTTCTCAACTTACTTTTAAATGTGACCTAATTTTCAAGTTGCTTCGAAAACATGATCCCGAAAAATGGGATGAGGAATGTTAGTATGCCTTTGAAAAAATTAAAAAGTACCATAAAATCCTTCGGTGTTGGTATCACCTATTAAGGGGAAACCATTGATTTTGTATGTCATGGTGTATGACCATTCTATGGGATATGTGTTGGGGCAAGAAGATGAAATGGGCAAGAAAAAGCAAGCCATTTATTACTTAAATACGAAGTTCATTGAATATGAGTTTAAATATTCCCAACTAAAAAAAATGTGTTATGCATTGGCTTAGACAGCTTATAGACTCAAGCAATATATGCTACACCATACTACTTGGTTGATAGTAAGGTTGGATCCTCCTAAGTATATTTTTGAAAAACCATCATTTTCAGGAAGGGTAGCAAAATGGCAAGTCATACTCTCTAAATATGATATTGTATATGTGTCACAAAAGGCAATCGAAGGAAGAATGATAGTTGAATTTCTAGCAGAGCATGTAATTAATGATTATGAGCCTACGAAATTGGACTTTCCCGATGAAGATTAATGACCATATCCCAAGTAGAGGAAAAAGAACCAGTAGAAAAGCCATGGAAAATGTTCTTTGATGGGGTTTCAAATGCTTTAGGGCCTGGGATTAGAACAATTTTGATATCCCTTTATGGAAATTATTATCCAAGCATTACAAGGTTAGATTTTAATTGCACCAACAATATTGCAAAATATGAAGCATGCATAATGGGCTTGCAATGGCAATTGAAAGGAAAATTGGAATGTTAGAAGCCTATGGAGACTTGGCTTTGGTAATTTATCAACTACGTGGTGAATGGGAAACAAGAGATTCAAAGTTGGTATAATACCAAAAGTATGTGGCAGATTTAGTTAAACAATTTGAAGAGGTCTAATTTCTTCATGTACCTTGAGAAGATAGTTAAATGGCTGATGCCCTAGCAATACTGGCTGCAATGTTTAAAGTGGGTGATAAGATGGAAATCTAACCTATCCGATTGAATGTGCAAGGATCACTAGCATATTGTTCATTTGTTAAAGAGGAGATTGATGGCCTGCTGTGGTACTATGATATCATGCAATATGTCAAGTACCAACATACCCAAAGCATGCATCAGAAAATGACAAACAAATTATCAAAAGATAGCTATGGGATTTTTCTTTTATGGAGAAATTTTTTATAAGAAAAGTCGAGATCAAATGTTATTAAGAAGCATGAATGTGGTTGAAACCAAGAAAATATTGCAAGAAGTGCATGAAAGAACTTGTGGAACACATGTAGATGGCCACATAATGGCTAAACAAATCATAAGGGCAGGTTATTATTGGTTGACAATGAAGAATGACTGTATCAACTCTGCCAAAAAATGCCATAAATGCTAGATTTATGCAAGTAAAATTCATGCTCCTCCAATCCCTTTACATGTTCTCGCACCTCCATGGTCGTTTTCCATATGGAGAATGGATGTAATTAGACCCATCACTCTAAAAGCTTCAAATGGACATCGATTCATTTTTATCATGATCGATTATTTCATAAAATGGGTCGAAACATCTTTTTATACTAATGTGACAAGGCAATGGTATGCAAGTTTATAAAAAAGGGAGATTGATATGGCCTTCCAAAAAAGATCATTTCTAATAATGCTTGCAATTTGAATAACAAGATGTTAGCAGATGATTGTGTTTAGTTTAAAGTGAGGCACCATAATTCAGCTCCATATCACCCAAAAATGAATGGAGCAGTAAAAGCTGCTAATAAAAATATCAAGAAAATAATAGAAAAAATTATTGATATTTATAAAGATTGGCATGAAAAGTTACTTTTCGCATTGTATGCTTATAGGACATTAGTGCTTACATCTATTGAGGCCACTCCTTTTTCACTCGTATATAGTATGAAAGCTATGCTGTCAATCGAGATGAAGATTCTTTCTTTAAGGATCTTGAAAGAAGTAGATTTAGAGGAAGTGAAATGGGTCCAAAATTGCTATAAAGAACTAAACCTCATTGAAGAGAAAAGGTTACAACTCTTTGTCATGGTTAGTTGTACCAAAAAAGAATGGTGCAACCACATGTCAAAAGAGTTCAATTCAGGCATTTACATAAGGGGGAATTGGTTTGAAAGAAAATTATTTCGAATCAGAATGACAATTGAGGAAAATGGATGCCAAATTGGAAGGATCCATATGTAGTCAAAAAGGTTTTTTCGAGTGGAGAATTGATTTTGGCAAAGAGGGATGTGGATGATTAGCCAAACTTGATAAATTTAAATGCTATAAAAAAACACTTTGCTTAAGAAAAAAGAAAATAACAATAAAAAAAAACCAAAAAAAAAGGAAAAAATTGAAGGAAGACTCATAATTGAAAACCTAAAAAAACCAGTTTAAGTCAAAAGGAAGGATCTAAGTTGAAAATCTAAAAAGGTGGCTTAGATGCGAAGGAAATATCCTAGTACAAGGGGCAATGTCCAATACAATGAACTCAGAAGGATCAGTTGTATTAATGGAATGGGTTTTTAAGAGAAAAAATTTTGGAATATTGTTCATGTTGTCTGAATATTCACTTTTTGAATATGATTCTCTTGTTTAAACTAGTGTTCAAGCTTTTCGTTGGACACATTCTTGTACCTTTTTATAATAAATATTCACTTTTCTCTAAATTACCTTGCTTTTTGGTAATCTTTATTCTCTCAAATAAAGGAAACGCTAATTCATTACACTATTCATGAAATTTGAAATATGATAAATGATTGATAATACTTGTAAAAGATTTTACATTATTTTGTGAAGATCAAAGATAACAAAGTATAAAAAAAACAAACGAACAAAAAAAATAAAACACAAAAAAAGGGAAGATTTGGAAAGGCACCTATTTTCAAATTCATCAGATCATAGTAAAAACTTGTTAGAAGTAATGTTGGATAAGGATTAGGAAATGATTGTCGTAGTTCATGAGAAAACAGCTTCTAGAATATGCAAACTGGGGTTGAGAATGGTTATTTTAAAAAATAAAATAAAATAAAAACAAAACAAAAACAAAAATAAAAAAAAGATTGATGTAAAGAACCTTGTTACCACAATTTGGATGCGTCATATTGATTTCTGATAAAACTTGCATTACGTTCATTGCATTCATGAATTGCATTAATATGTTCTTCAGAAAAATTTGAACCTTGTTTTTAAGGAAGAATCATTCAAATAAATGATTGAAGCATGAAAAATGATTTTGAAATAATCACAACTTGTGAAATCCTCGAACCATAACATCATGAGTCATTTCCAAACTAGTTTCAAAATAAAAAGAAAGAAAGAGAAAAAAAAAAAAACAAGATTTTAAAATTTCAAAACTTCTGATTGGGGAGAAACCATTTTTAAATTTAATTTTTGAAGTTTCAATGCCTCTGATTGAGAGGAGCATTTAAAGATTTTTGAAATCTTTAAGACCTCAAGGTAAAACATTTTAAATTTTTAAAGTTTCAATACGTCTAATTGGGAGGAGCATTCAAAGATTTTTGAAATCTTTAAGACCTTAGGGTATAATTTCGAAGACCTCTAGGTAAAACATTTTAAAATTTCAAAGTTTCAAAGCCTTTGTTTGGGAGGAGCCATTTTAAAAGTTTCAAAGCCTTGGCTTGAGGGAAGCTATTTTAAAAGTTTTAAAGCCTCTATTTGAGAGAAGCCTTTTTCAAAGTTTCAAAGCTCTATTTAGGGGGAGCTATTAGGGGAGCTATTTTCAAAATTTCAAAGCCTCTGTTTGGGGGGAGCCATTTTGAAAACAAAAAAAAAAAAAAACTCTCTCAAAAGCATCATCTGGATAAAATTGTTGTCTATATCTTTACATTATTTTTGATTCTCTGAAATATGCAAAGAGGGACAGCTGCAAACATCAAATTTTATCCGAAACATTTTTGCATGGTTGAACAAAGCCCATTTGAAGTCCAAAAAAAGGTCCCTTCAAGAGTCCATAAAATGCATCAATATTTAAGGCAAATGATGGATGAAAATTAAAGAATAAATAAAACGGGTAAACCTCCAAAGTCAACTCTAGTCAAAATTATACAAAACTCGATCAAAATGAATGGAACCAAGGTTGATCCTCAAAATTTGTAACCTAAATTGAATCAATGTGGTTTTAAATTAAATTTGGTGTTTTTTAAAATACTAAAATTTTTATTGTACTAAGAAAAATGTGAAATTACTAAAATATCCCTATAAGGGTATTTTGGTAATTTGATTTTTTTGAACTTGGATTTTTATGAAATTTTTTAGATCTTAATTTCATAATATTTCATGATTTTTGTGTATTTGAAATCACAACCGTAGCTTAAAAAATGTAAAATTATCAAAATACCCAGGTATTTTTATAATTTATCCTTCCAGAGCTCAGATTTTCATGAAACTTTTTAGATCTTAATTTTATAATATTTCATAATTTTTAATGCATTTGAAATCATAGTAGTACCCTAAGAAATATGAAATTACTCAAACACCCTTGTAGTGATATTTTCGTAATTTGACCTTTTCGAGCACATATTTTCTTGAAACTTTTCAGATTTTAATTTTATAATATTTCATTATTTTTGGTATTTTAAAATTCTAAAAATGAGCATCAAAACATTGATTTATAAGAAAATGCCATAAATATCAAAAACTTTGTATTAGGGTAAAATGATCTTTTCATATGTTTGGAGGATATAAAAATCTAACATTTGCAGTGAATAATGTGGATCATTAGATCTTTCATTGATCTTGATCCAATGGTCAAAGGTGGTTCCTTGAAAGGATTAAAAAGGCAAGCTTTTGACCTTAGGATGAAATCTCATCTAAAGGTCTAGATTCATCAAGAATTAGATTTTTTTTTAAGAGGTACTATTAAAGGGGGTTGGGGGTCCGGTCAAAAGGGAAGAGAAGAAAGGCTGAAAAACTAGAAAGGTGGGAAAAGAAAAGCCAAACACGTAAAACAGGGAGGGAGGAAAGCTACTAAAAAAAAAGAGGAAGCCCAATAGAGAAGAAGAAGTAAAATTAGAAAAAGAAAAAGAAAAAAAAAAGGGCTGCTAAAAGAAATGAGCTCCTAAAAAATACTAGAGGGGAAGCTACCGAAGGAAAAAAAAAAGGGAAGCTGCTAAAAGGAAAAGGGATAAAGCTGCCAAAAGAGAAAGGGATGAAGCAAGCAAAGGTAGAAAGGGTTTCAAGCTGGTTTTCTTTGTTATTCCATGTGGCATGATTTCAATTTTTTTTTTTTGTTTTTGAGCTGCTGTAGTGTTCTCATTTATTTAACTCAGTGTTGACTGAATTGGCTTCCTTTTCTTTACACGCCATTTGCATTTTCAACTTGACATCATGGAAGTTATGGTCAACACATTTCCAAGTTGATTTATTTGATGTTATGTTGTATTGGTTCATTGATCTTTAGATACTCATTGAATCTACTGGTTCTTATGGCGTGATGAATACTCATAGGAAGTTAGAAATTTTTTTTTCTATTTTGGTTTTTTGTTTGTTAATAGTACTGTTTCACCTAGCTCAAAGTCATGTCTTATTCTTCTTTTGGATTGTTTACAACTTTACAAAGGTTTAACAAGATGTTGAAATTTTTACAATAAGGCTTATTTCCATGTATGTTTTATATCATCATTCATATTTCTCTAATTTTGTTTTAAATATGATTATAATTTAAATCTTATGCATTTTCCTTTCATTGCTAGTTTAGTTAAATTTTCATGTTCACTTTAAATTTTACTTAATTTAGTTTTTGCACCTTAATATATTTTAAATGAAAATTTGTTCTTCATTTATAAAATAATGTTATGAATGAAATTATCCAAGGATCATATTTTAGAGAAATCTGAGTAGTGATTCTCTAAAATGTCGAGGTGAGGATATTTTTCTAAAAATACTACCAAAGTAATGGAGTATTTGGGAAAATATTCAATACAAAAAAGTTTCATTTGTCTAGTTTTCTAAAATTTTGATAGATGTTAGTAATAGTTTGTAATGACTTTTTTAATAATAAAATTGATATAATTAAAGTTTAAAAATTAGAACAAAAAAATATATAATTAATTAAGTAAGAAAAGACAAAGTGAATAAAAATTTTTAAGGATGAGATTTTAAGGAAGTCCGAGTAGAGATTCCTAAAAATCCTTAGGTGAGAAAATTTTTCTAAAATATCGCCAAAATATCAGGGTATTTAGGTAAATTTTCAATAAAAATTTTATTTTCTTTGCTTGTTTCAATTTTTAGTGATAATTGAAAACAAGTAAAGAGAATTAAAACATAATTAATATATGTTTTTCATATGCATATTCTACTTGATTATTTACAGTAAATGCAAATGAAAATTCCAATGATAAGACTTCAAGAAGTTCGAGTAGTGATTTTTGAGAATTTTTTAGGTGAGAAAAGTTTTCTAAAAATTATCAATTTATTAGAATATTGAAAAGTTTCTTTCCAATACAAAAAATTTTCATTTGATCATTATTGTTAATTTGAGTAGTTTTTTTTATGAAAATATACTTTTGGAAATAAATTTGTTTATAGATAATGATTTATTACATGATTTTAATGTAAAAAAATCTCCGATGATGGGACTTTGGGAAATCTGAGTACTAATTTCCCAAAAATCTTTAGGTGAGAAAAAGTCTTCTTAAAATTGTCAAAGTATTGGACTATTTAGAGGTTTTTTTCAACACAAAACAAATTTATTTTATGATTATTTTCTATAATTCAAACAATATTTCTTTATAAGTAAGAGTGTTTTTAAGAAACAAATATATTTGTGGATAATTATACTATTACATGATTTTAAATAATAAATAAATAAAAAATCTCTGAGGATGAGATTCTAAAAAAGTCTGAGTAGTAATTCTTTAAGAATCTTTAGATAAGAAAATCTATCTAAAATGCCACCAATGTATTGGAGCATATAGAATAATTTTTTATAAAGATTTATTGTTCTTTTATAAATGACATAGAAATGAGTTTTTTAAAAAATGCTATTTGTTTTTAAAATTATAGATATTATATTTTAGTGAAATAAATACAAACCACCAAGGACAAGATTTTTGAAAATTTTAAGTAGTGATTCTTAAAAATTCCTTAGGTGAGATAGTTCCTTTTAATATTTCTAGAATATTGAAATAATTTTAGGAATTTTTCAATATAAAGTTCTTATTTATTTTTCAAGCTCACTAAAAATAAAAAATATGTTTTTAAAGAAAAATAAGGAAATTAAATTTTTAAATACCAAAATTAAAACCATTTTAGTCATAATTGAATGATAACACAAAATTAATTGGTACCATTTTAAATGGGCATCGTAGGGGTGCTAATCTTTCTTCACACATAATTGACTCCTGAACCGACTTGATTTTTTCATAGACAAAAAATTATATTTTTAATAAATTTTAATTTTTACTAAAAGGATAAGTTTTAATAGGTGGCCAATCACACCTAGCCAAAAAAAGATTGGTGGCGACTTTATTTTTTTTGTTTTTCAAATTCGTCTAGTATTTCCCAAAATCATTATGACATCATTGCTCTCTTTCTTTCTATTGTAGTGACTTTAAATCCTAATCCAAACCTTTCCCTATTTTCAAATAATCTAGGTGGCTCCTTG
Organism: Durio zibethinus; assembly: GCF_002303985.1. The sequence continues at coordinate 7,702,176 of NW_019167882.1, read as the reverse complement.
ACTCCTTGCAAATTCCTTCCAAGTCTGTATCCAACTCGTCATCTTTTACCCAATGTTTGTTTGACAACCATCTCGATGGTATTTGATAAGTGTGGAATGCACAACTTCGATCCCTCTACTACATAAGTTGCATTAATAAATTCAAAAGAGCTAAAAGAGCACTCCAATACCTCATTTGTAGCTTCCACATATGGTGTGGTTATGGGCTTGGTAACCAACAAGTCTTTTTCTCTAGAAACACTAATCAGTTGATCTTTAACTATAAACTTTACTTTTTGATGCAGAGATGATAGGATAGCTCCTACCATATGAATCTATAGTTGTCCCAATAGGCAGCTATAAGATGGCGAAATGTCCATGACTTGAAATTTTATAAAGAAAGGGCATGGCCCTATTTGCATTAGTATTTTAATGTCCCTTAACACTTCCCATCAAGATTCGTCAAAAGCCCTCACTACCATATAGCTGGTCTTCATATGTGATACATCAATGGGTAATTTTATGAGGGTAATCATGGGTATGACAGTGATTGAAGAGCCATTGTCAATAAAAACTTTAGCTATGATAAGGCCTTTGCACATAGTAGTGATATGAAAGGGTTTTGGCACTGCCCTTCCCTTTGGTAAGATTTCATCATCATTGAAAGTTATGAAATTCAGATCCATAATACTCTCTACAATATGGTCAACATTCTTAAGAGAGATATTACGGTCCACATGTGCTTAATTCAACACTCTTAGTAAGGTATTTCAATGCAGTTCAAAATTCAACAATAGTGACAACAAAGAAATTCGAACAGGCACTTTGTTTAACTGCTTTACTATGCTATATTCACTATTTTTCATCAACTTTAAGAACTACATGCTTCTTTTTAGTGACAGGTTCCTTACATTGTGCATTTTTAGCCGTACAAAATAAGTCGTGTCTCATTCTCCCAATATATCTTTTTTGCTCTTTTGAGCCTTTTTATCATTTCAGGAGTATAACATCTCTCACTCCTCGTCATCCACCTACCCTAGTTATATTTGCACTACTGGTGGCATTTGGGTCATTTGCACCTGACAGTCATTTGATTCTTATGCCATGACAATTATAATCGTACTCTTTCAACGGCTCTACCTTATTACTTTGATAAGGGAATGGGCTAGGGATTGCGAATTGTTATAGGTTTTAGGGGAAAAAGAATGGGCTATTATTTCACTGAGCTTGTTTTTAGGTTACAGAAGATAGTTATTGGTTTAGGCATAAACTTGGGGAACATACTTTCTGAAGATCTTCTTCATGTTTCATTCATCAAAGTTTGCCCTTGCACCCCACCTGGTTTTTCATTAGAATAAATCATCACCAACTTAAGCATAAACTTAAAGGGCATACTCCTTGAAAACCCTTTTTTTGTTGTATTCACTATGTTTTGATCATCCTCTTCATAAAACTCTACCAAGGTCGAATCCATCATTGTTTGTAGCACTTGGCAAAACACACCACAATTCTGAATTGAGTGTCCAACCATATTCATGTGATAGATACATGCTTGAGTTGGATCAAAGTCTCCTTGATAAATCACTTGTTTCAAGGGAATTAGGTGAAGCATGTCGACCTTGACCAAAATTTGGAACACTTAACCCATTGAGATTTTAACTTCATCAACACCTTTTTTAACATGCCTTACCACACTGCCCTCTATTGTATTGATCATTGGCCCATAGTGGTTTGGCAAAGGATTTTCATTAACATTTGATTTCCCACTGGTGTCAAAATTTATATATCCTTGTTTTGATCAAGTATTACACTCTATACTTAAGAGCTATGCAATTTTTAACGGAATGGCCAGCAACCCCATCATGACAATCACACTGAGCATTTGGATCATACAATCTAAGGTATGGAGGCTTCAATGGTTTTATGAGGTAAGGTGCAATGAGATGGTTTGCTATCAATTGAGTGAACAAATTAGTGCAAGACATGGGAATGGGATCGAGGGGAGTTTTCTCTTAAGTGGCCTTTGGACCTCTAAGATTGCTTGTTGAACTATTTGACTGGACAATAGGTTAGGCTACGGGTGTAAGAGCATAAGTAGGCATGCCAAGGCAAAAGCTTTATGGGATTCTAGGTGGTGGTACTAGGGGTGTAATCAAGCTGAATCAAGATGATATAGTGAAAAGCTCAAACTCGAGCTCGAGCTTAACTCCTAACTCACCACTTGATACTCGGCTTAAACTTGATCAAGTTTCATTTTTCTAGTTTAAGCTTGATTCGTGATCCAAATCAAGCTACTCAAGTTCACTCGATTGGCTCAATTAATATATAAAAATAAGCTCGATTCTTGTACTCGACAAAAGCTCGATTATTTGTGCTCGAGCTCAAACTCGAACTCGAACTCGAGCTCGAGATCGAGATCTTTTACAACTATTTTTAAAAAAACTTAATACATATTATATTTTCAAGATAATAACAATAATAATAGTAACAACAACAATAACAACAATAATAATAATAATAACTTACACAATAACTGAATTTTATATCCCTGAGTTCTCTAAAAATGTATTCCTCCACCTATGTATGATTTAGAATATTTTTATTAAATAGATCGAATGTGATAAACAGTAAAATGTAAAATAAAAAGAAACCTGAATATTATGATTTGATCAGGCTTTCACTTTCCTAAACTTGCATAAAAGTCCAAGAGAACGTCCCTGAGATCAAAGAAATTACATTAGGTATACAAACTATATACATCACTAGACCCAAAAGTTATAACACCATAGACGTAAATGATTACCGGTAGAATAACATATCACATAACTTTCTTACTAAAACCAACTCAATCACTACCACTTGACATTTCAAAAAATAAGAGAGGAAAAGGATATTAAAATTAAATTTCAGCAAAAAGCACTTGTCCTTCGATTTTTTTTTTGCCAATGCTTGTCCCTTGTTCAGTCAAATAACTTTATGATTGAAGCTCACCTCATGATACCTTCATCCTCCTTGTTAGACACTCATTTGAATAAAGAATCTATCATATCAACCTTAGGTGACTGCATACGCACGGATGCCCTATAACGGGAAATCAAAGGCCATTACCTGGAGCTGACCACCTACAAATTAAACATAATTAAAAAAATCCCAAAATTTGAAGCAGAGACTGCCAAATCACATATCTATAACTATTATTAAAAATTGCATGTAATTGATGAAAACTCAAGAAACCCAACAATAAAGAATGGGATAATCCCTACAACAGCAATTGATGGGGAAATCAGTTGCCCAGGAAAGCCATGTGACACATCCATGCCAAAGATGATAGTCAGAACCTTTGAAATAATAAGGATTAAAGGTGTTTCTTCAATAGCTAATATCGAATTCAAACCTCCAAGCTGTGAGCAGATTGTAATAGACATGTTAGCTGGTTTAATACTAAATATTAGAACTGCCAATAAGAGAAATTGGTTAAAGTAAAAAAAAAATTTTAAAAAGAGCATATTTGATAAGAACAGACCTTTGCATTGATCTTGAGAAGCAAATTTGTAAAGTACTAATCATTGACCCTAGTTAGAGCTATACATTAAGTGACTATGCCAAACTCAGCAAGATTCTTTCACTTCCATGGACTTTAAAAGATTCAATAAACATTATATTTAAAGAAAAGACTTCAAGAAAGACATGCAAGGCTAATTGTATAAACAGATGGAGATTGTGCACACCATAAAGATCATAATTTTTCCTATCAGATGGTAGGCAAAAAGGAACTATGGAGCTCTAGGAAGTTTAGATTAGATCTCTCAAACATCTTCTCCACTCTAACCACAAGAGGGCACATCTATTCTAATTCGTCTCTTGAAACACATTAAATGGAGGATCTATACGCTAAGCAGAGACATGGAAATCAGCTCCTTCACCTTCCTGTTTCGAATCACTTGGTTATTAATATGAATAATGGGGTAGTCTTTCTAAGCTAGTCACCTTATTCCCATCAACTTCTTGGCCACACCAGCGTCGACGGCATTGATAACTTTCCTTTACCACTTTTTTTGTCAAAAATTTATTTTGGCATGGTTTTACTTAAATAGTTACAGAACTATAGGACAAATAAAGGAATTGGATCATGCTCAAAGACTTTATCATCATTATATTTTTGTACAAAATTACATGGGATGACTACATAATCAAACACAATAAAGAATCATGGCTACAACTGTAAAGTTCACTTGTTATGAAAAAAACCTTTGTTGTTATGCAGAAAGGTAGCAACCTACTTGGATTGTCTTTGGATTTTTCCAACTTTGATTTGTCTTGGATTTGAGTTGGCTTTTGGTCTAGCTTTTGAAATTCTTGGAAGAGAGTGGAGGAAAAGCGTAGTAAAGTTTTTTTGGTGATATGAGAAAAACAAAGAGAAAGAAGAGAAAGAAAAGAAGGGAAAGAAGAAAAATAAATTTAAGGTATTTTAGGTTAAGGGTAAAATAGTAATTTATAAATAAAATAATAAAAAAGTTTGATTAGGCTTACGAGTTATTCGAGTCAGGTTACTAATATGCTCAAACTCGACTCGTTCGATAAATCAAGCTATTCAAGTTTGAGCTCAGCTCGATAATTATTGAATCAAATTTAAGTTTTAATCGAATTGAATCTGAGTACCTTACGAGTACTAATGTATCATTTACACCTTAGGTGAGACGGTTGATATGGGATATGAACTTTGGGAAATCTTATGTATGGTAGGGTAATAAGTGGGTAGGTTGGGTAGGGGAGATATAGGATAAAATTTCTAGGTGGTTGATTCCTATAAGCCACAATATACGCCTCTCCATCTTTCTTTTTATGTATTATTACTTTCTTGGAACTTGAGGCATCACCTGTCTCGATCTTACAACTTTTGATCACACTTTCTATCATTTCACTAAAAATTTATTATATCTGTAAAATTTTTGTTGCATTGTCAACAAGTTTGTCATAGTACGGTGCCTTGAGAGTATTAATGAAAGCAGTATTGTCTCTTTTTAGTCAAATACGATTGTACTTAAGCAGTAAGATCCCTCCATCTATAGGCATATTCCTTAAAAGTTTCATTGGCTTTCTTTTTCATATTTTGTAGTGACAATCTATTAGGAGCCATGTCTAATACATGTTTGTATTGGCCAAGAAAAGCTTTAGCAAGGTCCTTCCAAAAATGTATGTGACTCCTATCCAATTGGACATACCACCTAGCTACAGACCTAGTGAAGTTGTCCTAAAAACAGTGGATTAGAAACTTATCATTGTTGATGTGACCTGTAATCTTACAACATAACATGGTGAGATAGGCCGATGGGCATTTAGTTTCATCATATTACTTAAAATCAAAAGTTTTAAACTTCAGTGAAATTACTAGATCTGGGACCAAACTAAGGTCATTCACATCAATAATGCCAAAGATGTCTCTTCTTTCAATGGCTTTTAATCTCTTTTCTCACAAATCATACTTGTGTTGAATTTTTTTTCTCTCCTGACTAGACATACCCCTTAATTTCTCTTACTAATCGGGATCATCCAAATTAGGAAAAAAATTAAATCAACTGGATTACATTTTAGATTATGCTCGAATTGCCCTTGATTCAATTGTTGATTAACCAGTAAGTTCATGTTTGAGAATGGATAAGGTTGTCCAGCTATATGCCATAGATACATTAGTTGAGGAGCTTGAGCCTGGGGTGGTATATTCCCCGGTGGGCAAAATGGCTCTTTTCTAGCATTGTTATTTTCTCAAGGTTGATTTTCCTCTCTTGTAGTAAAGCTTTAGCAACACCTTTCCCTTTGGCCATGCCTCCCATTAACTCTCTCAGCTCTATCATTTGTCTTCACATATCTTCTTGCATTTCAACCATCTGTTCTTGCATATCTTCCTAAGCTTTTTCCATTCTCTCTATCATGGTTACCTGCTCGTTTTCCATAATTCTAACTTGTAATTGTGTATTGTACGGGTGGTGAGTAGACCAGTTTCAAACTTTCAATGGCTGAGCTATCCTTAAACCTTTTATTACCACAATTTGAAAAATTAGGATGCCATATTATTTTTATGAAAGCAAAATAATTTTTATTTTAATTCAAAAATCATCATTTTAATGAGGTAAAATATTGAGAAAAAATATGCAAAATTTATGCATCAATGCATTGAAAGGTATTTACTCCAAGATATATCTCAAACATAAGAACTTTTTATTGATTTTGATAACTTTTTTATTACAGAGAGTCTATCATTTTAGCATTATAGCCATAGAAACATTATAAGTGATCTTGGTTTCAACTAAAAAGTTCAACAAACATTGCTTATAACTTCCAGTTGGATTGATTTCCTATATTAAAGCTTCCACTCTTTCGACCATCTCCCTTGCTTTCTTTACTACTGTGCTAATTTGACTAACCAGATGCTCTATGTATTGTTGTTTTCCTAAACTTTTCGCCTTCCATTTCATACGAGCATCCATTTTAAGATCGCAAATGTATCTCTAATATGTTTTTTTATTTTGCCATTTTTTGATGATTGTGGAAATATGGCCTTTGTGGTTTTGCAATTGCTATTCCATCTCTTGAATTACTTGATAAAGTGATCCTTTCTCCTTTTGCATTTCATGGTGTTTTCTTTTTTCATCTTTAATCTGTGCCTTTAATTTATCATTCTTTTTTTGACATTCTATAAACTTGTTGAAGTTGTTAAGCATAAACCTTCCCACTCTTGTTGTTTTCGAGAAATCTTGATGGTTTTTTTTCTTATTTTCCTTGGCTTTGTCCTTCAAATGTTGCAACTCTTCTTGAAGCTCAATTATTTCCTTTTGCTACCTAATACCAAATTTAGTGCTTTTCCCCTTTTTTAATTGGTTTTCTTTTTCTTGTTTTCATGATGCAAATCCTTTAAATCATTTTAAGCCACATCCTGATCTTACTTTTTAAGTCTATTTTTTTGAGTTTCCACTTCATATTTTAGTTGTCCATCTTTTCTTGGAGTATCAAATTTTCCTTTCCCAATTT
>NW_019167882.1:7669439-7694171 GCF_002303985.1 Durio zibethinus | reverse complement strand
CGAACATATACTGCCATCTTTCGATAATACATGGTGATGTGAGTCATTGGGCATTTTGTGCCATCATATTTTTTAAATTCAGAGACCTTGAATTTAGACGAAATTACCACATCTGGAACTAAACAAAGGTCAACCGCATCTGTGGAGCCATAAAAATTCATTCCCTCTACAACCCTAAGCCTTTCTTCCAATAACTTCATCTTCTCTCGAGCACTGGTATCTTTTACCTTTTCAGGTGTCTGCATCCCTAACTTTTCTCTTTCCTTGGGATCATCCAAATCAGGAACTAAGATTGGCTCAGGTGGTTTTTCTATCATAATGGGATTAACAAAATTTTGAAATTATCCTAGAGCAAGTGTGGATGTCATTCCTGGATAAGGATTAGGATATCCACCGGGAGTAGGAATTGGTACTCTAGTTCCTTGTGAAGGTTGATTCAGTCGTGGCTCAAACCTTGGAGGATAGACAGGGTCTACCATATCTGGCGATTGTTCTTGAAAGCTAGGATTTTCTTCCACTGCTTTTCCCTTGTCAAGTTTCTTGAGCATATCCATTATTGTGCTAAGATCCTCTCTTAGTTCTTTTTGAGCTTTCTCAATTTTCTCAAATCGACTGGCCTGTTCTTGCTTCATGATTCTTATCTGTATCCTGGTGTTGTATGAATGACGAGTAGGTTGGGCCAAAATTTTTTATGGGCGAGCTATTCTTGAACCTTTATTACCACGAAGTTTTTATTTTGAAAAAGAAGAAAGAAAAAATTAGAATGCTATGTGTTAAAAATTTTATTTTTTTTACTTATTTTATGAAAAATGATGTATATGATGCATGAATGCAATTGAGAGATATTTGTTCTTGGATGAATTTCAACATTAAAAAATTTTATTGATCCCATACAACTTTTATTACATAGGATTTACCATCCTAGAGTTATATCCATAGAAGCATTTGACTTGCTTATAATGGTCATTCGCCTCATCTAAAAAGTTCACTAAGCGCTGTCCATATTCTCCTATGGGATTGATTTCTCTTCTTAATGCTTCTACCTTTTCAACCATCTCCCATGCTTTCCTCACTGCCTTGCAAACTTGATTAGTCAAGTGCTCTATGTACTATTGCCTCCTTAAGCTTTCTGCCTTTCATCTCATGTGAGCATCCTTTTCTGAATCACATGTGAAGATCCAATCTTTTTCCTTTCTATGCCACTCATCTATCATTGCTGAAATATGACTTTTATGGTCTTGTAGTTGTTTCTCTAACCCTTGGATCACCTGGTAAAATGATTCTTTTTCGTTCAATACTTCGAAGTGTTTTTTTCTCTTTTTTACGAGCATGACTTTCAATCTTTCCTTTTCGTTTTGGCATTCCACCAATCTTGCTGAGGTTGTAGAGTATAATCTCTTCCAATTCTGACATTCTTAAAAAATTCTGGTGGTCTCCTCTTGTTTTTCTTGAGCTTTACCCTTCCATTGGTTTATTCTCTCTCGGAGCTCATCCATTTCATGTTGTCGGCTAAGGTAAGACTTGGTAACTTTTTCAGTTTTGAATTGAACTCGTAACCTCTTATTTTCCTGGTGTAGATCTTTCAAATCACTATTAGCCAGATCCTGCTCTTTTATGATTTTTTCTAATTTACTCCCTTGTATCTCCGCTTCATATTTTAATTGCCCTACTTTCTCGTGAAGTCTCAAATTTTCTCTTCTTATTCCTTCTTTTTCAGCTTCTAATTCTTTCTTGATAAGCTTAACTTCTAATAATTGCACCTCTTCTGAAAGATTAACCAATTGATATGAACTATCATCATGAGGGAGTACTATGTCTCTAGGCCACATTACTTTCCAAATCTGATAATCAGAAGTGACTTTGTCGATGAGAGGCCCTAACCTCATTTTTTGTGTTCTCTTCCATGCTTGGATCAACTGCTCCGAGGTTCTTGATGGATTCGATTCCCCATAAATAAATTCTACTTGAAACAGGCTATGAGTAGCAGGAACAAACTGTTTTGCACCAAATTACCTAAGTACCATCAATGGAGCGTAACTTACAACGCCCCATAGCCCTAATAACGGAATCCATGGCTCATTTCCTCCACGATACAACAAGGGCACATGAGGCATCCAAGGCGTCATCCATTCGATTTCATCCCCAGTAAACCTTCGCAAGAAAAGGACCCATTCTTTCTTAGTCTTTAATGTCGACCATTGGCTTTTACAAAACTCTTCAAGTGGTGCCTTATTTCGAAAATATGATTTTGAAAATGCACTCTTCCCACATTTGAAATGACTTCTGATCCATACGTATAATAGAGATACACATCTTATGAATCGTCTTTTCTTATTTCGTCGACAGAAATTCAATGACCTGATGGTTTCGGCTAGGACTGTTGGAGCGGGATTAATTGCTTGGGTTTTAATTTGCTCAAAAAAGTCTACCACAGTTATCTCAATGTAACCCAAAGTCTTCAGAAAGATTACCATGCCATACAATGCTAGAGCAAACACATCCATACCTTGATCATTATCCAAATGCTCCTAAATGAAGTTTCGGAGAAAGTCCCAACGAATGCCGAAATGTTCACCTTTAGACTTTGCAAAGGAATCAATGGTTTTTACTTTAACCCCCATAAGCTTGGCTAACTTTTTACGATAACCTGATTTTGGTTTTCGGGTAAATACTTTATCTGGACATTATAGTTCTATCCCGAGTAAAATTGAATACTCCTCGATAGTTGGCACCAAATCTTCCTGATTAAAAGTGAAACATCTATAGGATGGATCCCAAAACTATATAGCTACTTTGACCAACTGTTCATTGATGACTACTGAAATGACAGATGCAATCTGCCCATATTTTTTACAAAAACTTTCCATTCTTTCTTCACTTAATTGACCTCAGACAGCAGCTAACTCTTTTAAATCATTCTGTGTGAGATCTAAATGTATTTTCCCAGGTAATTCAGACACATAACCGGTAGGCAAACAATCTATGTTCTTTTGTTGAGCTTTTTTTTACCAAACATGTACTTCATTATATAACTCACATGGCACACTGACTGTAGATGAGCAAATCTGCAGTTCTATGGGATCCATGAAAACTTCTTGGAAGAAATATGTCCTAGAGCAAATATCTCAATGCAAAACTATATGATATGATTAATGCAAAAAAGAAAATGAAACAAAATTGAGTTAGCGTCGTTTGAAAAAACATTTTTTGTTTTTTTTTTTAGTGTTTTTTGAGATTTTTTTTTGTTTTGTTTTGTATTATACTATACACAACTTTTATTCTTAGGTATTTTACTACAAGAGGATGGACAAGGCTCTACATAAGGCTAATTTTCTAGGCTTATTATATGCTGGGTTTGGATTGAAAGGGTCTAAAGGTTCCCAAATTGTTCCTCACTATCATCCATGTTGGACTAGTAAGGCACCCCGATCCTCACCCATTACAGGCTACGAACGAAAAGGGTTCAATTCGAGTGGAAGTATTTCGCTTGCCATTGCGGAGGTTATCACCTCACGAGAGCATAGGTACTTTACTTCCTCCTATAAAGGATGGAGCCCGGGTATAGAGCTTATGTATAAGATGCATCGTGCCATTGTGTGCAAATATATCCTAATTTATTGAGAGCAATATATACAAAAAAATAAAACATAAGAGGCATAGTAAAAGAAATGTGTGTAAGTTTTTTTTTGTTTTTTTTATTTTTGATTTGTTTTGCTTTTTTTGTTTTTCTTTTGTTTTTGACTTTTTTTTACTAAAAGTGAAAAATAAAAAAAATAAGAAATTGATTAAGACTATTTAAATCAAAATTTGAGGATAACAACTAGTTAATTTTGGCCTGACCCTCGAAAACAAAAAGCGTCCCCAGCGGAGTCGCCAAGCTATCGTAACGGTTTTGTGTCCGCCCGACGAATTTGGAAATAAAATAAAAAATAACGGAGTCGCCACCAATCTTTTTTTGGCTAGGTGCGATTGGACACCTATTAAAACATATCTTTTTAATTAATTAAAATTTATTAAAAAGATAATTTTAGGGTCTGCGCAACTATCTAGGTTCGGGAGTCGGTTACGTGTGAGGAAGGATTAGCACCCCCACAGTGCCTGTTAAAAAATGGTACCAATTAACAATGTGTTATCCTTTGATTTTGATAAAAATAGTCCAATTTTCGGTGTTCAAAAAATAATTTCTTTGATTTTTTTATTTATTAAAAAATGTATTATCGAGAAAAATAAATTATAACCTTTTTATTGAAATAATTCTTAAAATGTTCCAGTACGTTGGTAACATTAAAAAAACTCTTTCTCACCTAGAGATTTCTTAAAGCATCTCTACTCAGAATAATTTTAGAATCTCATCTTTGAAGGCTCGAATTTATTTTTCGTAAGAAAATGTCATGTTAAAAAAAAATATTCTCGAGAAAAATAAATTAAAACTTTTTTATTGAAATAATTCTTAAAATGTTCCAGTACGTTGGTAACATTAAAAGAACTTTTTCTCACCTAAAGATTTCTTAAAGCATCTCTACTCAGAATACTTTTAGAATCTCATCTTTGGAGGTCTAAATTTACTTTTCGTAAGAAATTATATCATGCATGCCATGCAAAATATTTTCATGTTTATGTACACATTTTATTCTCATTCAAAAATTTTATTAATTTTTAATTTTAATTAAAATTTTGAAGAAAAAGTAATTTAATTATGTTGAAGATTTTTTATAAATATTCCAATACGCTAGTAATATTTTACAAAAAATCTTCTCACCTAGAGATTTCTTAAAGCATCTCTACTCGAAATACTTTTAGAATCCCATCATTGGATTAAATTTCTTTTCTTCCTATTTTTATTACTTATTTTTAATTTATTAATCAATTTTTATTTATTATTAAAAAAGAAAATTTTTACTGTATTGAAAAATATTTTTATAAATACTCCAATACGCTGGTAGTATTTTAAAAAAATCTTCTCACCTAAAGATTTCGTAAGCATCACTACTCGGAATACCTTTGAATCTCATCGTCGGATAAAAATTTCTTTTTCCTATATTTTTTATTACTTTAGTATTATTATTAAATTTATTTTTATATAATTGATTTTAAAGTTTATTAACATAATTACATAAAAAAAATTTAACCACAATTTCATCAATTAGTCTAATAAATATAAATATTTTAACATACTTAAATATTAATAAAATAATATATAAATAAATAAAATAAATAAATAAAAAATATTTTTTTACTTGAACCGGACCGATCAACGGTCCGATCAACGTCCAGTTCGGTTCGACGGTTCGATTCAGGTGGTTCGGCTCGGTCTAGGCGGTTCAGTACCGATTTAGTTCGGTCTGGGCGGCTCGATTTGGTCTGGGCGGTTCAGTACCGGTTCGATTCGATCTGGGGGGTTCGATTCTGATCCAGTCAGATTGATCAGAGGCTGATGAAGGAAACTGATCGCGGGTCAGGTGCGCGGACCCCGGGTCAGTCACGGGTCGACACGCGGATCCTCCTTGGCTGAAACGACGTCGTTTTAGGTCTTTCCTTAAATGACATCGTTTTGAGTTTTTGCTTTACTATATATAGCTGAAGATTTTTTTTTGTTCATTTGGCTTCTGTTTCAGAAAAAAAAAAAAAAAGGAGAGAGGGAGAAAGGGAGCTGGGGGAGAGGTCCACTGGCAGGTCGTCGAACCACCGCGCCAACCGCCATCTGGCTCGCCGTCGGCCGTCGCTGCCGGTGGTTTTCGATCACCAAAAAATGTCAAAATTCTTCTAGTGGTTCTCTTCGAAGCGATCTTTGTAGATCTGGTGTCCTTTTTACCGAAAACAGCCCCGATCGACGTAGATCGGGGTTCAAAGTTTCAGTCTCCTTTCTTTTTTTTTTTTTTTTGGTGGACAAAATCGACTGATCTTTTTTTTTTTTGTGTAGGTGGCTTCTCTGGCGTTGGGTTCCCCTGCTTGGGGACTGTGATTTTGCTTTTTTTGTGTGTTTTTGTATAATTTTTTTTGACAGAATCTGCCCTTCTTTTTTTTTGTCGTTTTTTTTTGCTTCCTTCTATTTTGGTCTGGTTTGCAAGCTCTATTTATAGAGCTTGTTGGGATTCAAATCTCATATTTTCTGGGATTCGAATCCCATTTTTCAACTGAAAAATCACATCTACCTCCGTGATTGGTGGCTTGTCGATTATTAGCAGTTATCGGTGGTGCTTTTGACTTCAGGGATTGTGCATTTAATGCACTAGATTTGAACGAGATAAGGATGAAGAAAAAGGAAAAAGAAGACAAACACAGAAATGGGAAGAAAAAAAATTAAATAAAAAAAATTAAAATAAAAAAAAATGGTGTTTACAATCATATAGCAACTTTTTGCTCCCCTGCATAAAGAACATGATTCAAATTCCCTTTTCACCAAATAAAAAAAAAAAAAAGCAATTTTATTATTAATTTAAAAATCATTGGTTTTTTATTGATAAAATCAAGAGATTAATTTTCTTATTCTTCCTTTTCCTTTTTTATTTAAATATAAGTGTTAAATTTTAGATGATTGTAGGACAGGAAAGGTAATAAACCATATTAATTAATATTTTAAAGTAATTTAAGTACATGATTAAATTGAATTCATATGTAGAATATGGAAATTGTCTAAATTTGTCCTATCACAATTTAATTATTAGTGTTAATGATGATATTATAAAAAAGTCCTATTATAACTAATAATCAATCCATTCTTTTGAATGAATTATTTACGAAAGCATACATCAACATAAATTATATAAAGCATAGTCCAACATAGCTACATCAGTAAGATTACTTGTTTCCAAGTTTGGTTGCACACACACACACATATATATATTTTCTTCTTGGCCTTTTTTTTTCAGTTACACAAATAATCACCTTTGATTAATTCCTGGAGTGGCAATAAGCTGATGCTACTTTCTGTTATGATCCTTAATTTCTATCTGGTGCCATCATTGTCATCATCATTAATTGACAACAACTTTAGTTACCATCCTTAGGTGCATCTTGGTGGCTCTCCAGATTCAAGTTATGTTTTTAAAAGTCTCTTGGTGGCTCTCCAAATTCTTGCGCATTTTAGTCCATCACTGCTAGGTGGAGTAGAAGAAGAGCTAGTTAATTTTTCTGAAAGATGACAATGAAATAATAAAAAAAGGCATTTTACGTGTTTTGGCTTAGGTTGGTGGTGCCTTCCAAGAACAACTTGCAGTGTCATCAATGTGCAACTTTGAAGTGCTTGAGCTGTTAGATTTAGTTCTTTATCCATATTCTTATTATCTTCCTAATTGTTGCTTGCAGTTCAATTGATTTTATATTGAAGAGGCTTTGTTTAGAAGGTAGTCCAAGACAAGCCAAGTATGCAGTGCATGCACTAGTAGCAATAAGAAGGGATGATGGGCTCAAGTCCTTCTCTGTTCTATATAAGGTTACACAATACTTCATGCATCATCAGTTTTATGTTCAAAATGATTTGGTTTTGGAAAAAATGTATAAATAGCATGTTCTTTATATATTTGTTTGACCTATAGTGTCTTTATTCAATTTGCAGAGGCTTGTGGACATGCTGGAGGAAAAGACACATTTGCCAATCGTACTAGAGAGAGTGAAATTGAAGAATTTATTAAATGCACAATGTATTATCCTTTTTGCATAATATGCAACAAATTATGTATTTAAATATTTAAATATTTATAATATTTAATTTATGAATTTTAATTTATTTTAATTTATTTCAATATTTTTTTATTTAATTATAATAGTAAATATTGAAAGAAATTAAAAAAATTCTAATTGTTTTCCACTAAATGACCAAAATTAACAGCATTTTTGAAAAAAAAATTATTAAATTTAGTGACATTTTCAAACAACAATACCGTTAATTTTGGTCATATAACGGCATTTGTACGTAAAAACGCTGTTATATTTCCTAACACAATTATAACCGATGCTTTTAACGGTGTTTGTGACAAACGTTGCATATAAAAATCGCTAAACATGAAAAACAACACCATTATTAAACCAATGATATAAAGATACATAACGGTTAAAGATGATCGTTAAAGTAATATTATGTAATATTTTAGTCAGAACAATATATTTATTTGTGTTCTTATTTTTTTAACCTTTTCTCTTGCTCATTTGTATTCATACAAACACTATTATTTAAAATTTAATCATGAGTGTTTTTAATATAAAATTTTATTTAATAAATATTGTGAGAATGTAATATCGTGTTTCAAAAGGAATCTAATAAAAAATAATTTAATTAATTTATCGATAATTGATTAACTTAATAATAAAAATAAATTAAACTAATTAATCAAATTTCATTAAAAATATTTTAATCACTTACTTTTAATATTTTTGAATTTTACACTTCTACATAGACATAAATCAAATTTATTTAAAAGTATTTTAATCGATCAGTATGACTTGGTAAAATTTGAAAGTGAAAAGTGACTAATTGGCTTTTCTTTTCTTTTTATTTTTTCTTTCTTTATTTTGGCATATTACCTACCAAACATTATTGTACTAATTTGCAAATGAGGAAATACAGAAAAGGGAAAATTATTGCCTTGGGTGTATTTGAGGTTTCAACTTTCAAGTCATCTTGTAATTTTAGTTATTTTCCAAAATGGTCTTTTAAGCTCATAAACAAATTAAGAAAATAGGAGTAGGTATAAATTAATAACAAATTAAATATGTATGTACATAAATATTAAACTTATTTACAAATCAAATTATTTATCCAATCAAAAAGTCTAACTCGATTCAAGTTGGATTTTGAGCACGATTTTAGAAATTTGAATTAAATTAAAAATATTATTTTATTAATAAAAATTATTTTAATATATTTGTTTTAGTTGAATCAAATCTTAAATAAAAATTTTAAAAAATAAATCAAACCTAACCTGACATAGTTCAATTACTCATAGAGACCTATAATCCATATCCACAAAACATTGATTAAAACGGTAGAAGTTTCATATGATTTTTTGCTTCGGAAACAAATTAAGCGATGTAAAATATTTTAATATATATAAAGTTTCTTCAATAAAATTAAAAATTAATGCCGTGATTTATGCATATATATATATATATATAAATATATAAACATAATAAACATTTTTTTAGTCAACATGATACCATACATATTCCATATACAGTTTTAATAAGTCTTTGGTTGATTCCACATTTCCCAAAAAAATAATTAATTTCTGCTCGCATGGTGAATGGTCTATGGATGGAGCAAATGCGGGTCTGAATTCGAATGAGTCCTGTTAAAATAAAATATGTAATAATTAGGAAAATAAAAAGATAAGTATTAATTGCTATATATGGAACTCTTAATTCTTTCATCTAGCTGAAATGCCATATATAACAAAATTGGTTAGGGAATTTGTAAACTTTCTATTATTGCCCAAAGAAAAATGGAAATTTCCTTGCAAAACAAGCTAATTATTGTGGACATAGGCAAGGAAGGATAAGCTATAAGGAGTATGAAAACATTTTTCTATGAATTTTTATAGTCTGGGAAATAATTTTTTTAAAAAAGGAAAATTTTCTCCAATGCATGTGAATTAAATGAATTCCACGTTAGTTTATAGAATTAATTCATTCATTAGTTCAATTTCATCGTGTTTTATTTCAAAGATTGAAGTAAAACTTTTATATCTTGTGCAACTTATATATCTATCCTTTTACCAGAAAACAAATTTATATAGTTATGCCAATTATAAATACCATTTTAAAATTCCAAACATTCATGTAAACATTTTTCAATTTGATTGATCTTTTTTTTTTTTGAAAAATATCAATATCTGCTTATTTGTTTTTCTAATTAAGCAAGCATTTTTTTTTTAATAGAAGAAAACATATTTCCAATCTCGCTTTTCACCACCTAGCCAAGCCATAGATAATACTTTATCAAGAATGCTTTTGCCCTATCTATAGGCATATTCGCTGCAAAAAAATGGATAAACATCTTTCATATATGGTCAATTATAGATTGTTAGAAATTAAACTACCATGGAAAAGTAAACAATGATATTAACATATATCAATGGCCACCATTCTAATAAATTAAGAAAAAAAAACTTAAAAGGACAATGGACTCGCAATAATTCCAATTGAGATTTATTTTTTTCTAAACTGACATTAAGATTAATAAATTCTCTTTCAATTGAATAAGATCCAAAATATCTGTTATTTTAATTTCAAAAGGACAGGAAAATTAGCAAACAAAAATTCTCCCCATGGCATAATAATATGATTATAATTGATATATACCAATAATCAATGGAAATTGTGATGTTTTAGCGGGCATGCCTGGAGAGTGCCGGGAGTTCTCCAAAAGAATATGGAAATAGTTGTGTGTAGAGAGAGAAGTTGGTAGCCAATAAAAAATAATTAGACCAACTTCACTCACGAAATATGGTATGCTTCCTACCCCTTTCATCTCTTCATAAATTAGGTCACAAGAATAAATGTGTTTCCTCAATCTGATGTACATAACCTCCCTTAAATCAAAAGCTATTACCCTTGCATGTGCCAAAGAAAAGGGAAAGTTTTTCATAGCTAAGTGATGCCTTAAGGACCATATATTAAGATGATAATCATCAAGATATGATCTTCTCCTTCCTGAGATTTTGCAATCATATCATCTATATACACCTCAATCTTTTTGTGCATCATGTCATGAAAGAGCATTACCATGGCTTTTTGATATGTTGCCCTAGTATTTTTTAAACCAAAGGGTATAATATTGGAGGAAAATGTACCCCACATAGTCACGAAAGTGATTTTTTCCCTATCATCTTGAGCTATTTTTACCTGGTTATACCATAAAAATTCATCCATAAAAGAGAACATAGAATGCCTAGCCATATTGTCCATCAGTGTGTCAATATGAGGCAAAGGAAAGTTATCCTTGGGGTAAGCCCTATTGAAGTCATGATAATCCACACACATTCACACATTCCCATCTTTTTTTGGGACTGGTACTATATTGGCTATCCATTCTGGATACTTAGCCACTTATAAAAAACCTGAGTCAAATTATTTTTTCACCTCTTTCTTGATCTTTAGAAGCATCTTAAGCTTCATTTACCTCAATTTCTATTAGACTGGTTTATATTATGGCTTTAGGGGCAATTTATGTTCCATTATTTTTGCACTAAGCCTAGGTATATCTTGATAAGATCAAGTAAACGCATCTACGAATTCTCAGAGTAAATCTTTCAATCTTTGCTTATCTATCGATGAAAGTAATGTATCGACCTTAACCTCTTTTTTGTTCTCCTCATTTCCTAAGTTCACCGATTTAGTTATCTCCTAATAAGGCTTAATTGGTTTATTTTCTTGCTCAATTAATCTCATTAGATTTGGAGGGAAGGCATATTCCTCAGAATCATCTTTGTTATTAAGTTCATCAACATTAATCTAATTTTTAAAATTAACCCCTTGATCGATATCATGATTATCCTTATGTTCATTTAATGATCTAAAATTGAATGAAATTGGATATGTTGGCAAGATGTGTTGTGAAAATGGAAAAAAGAAAGCAATAGAAGAAATGAATAAAAATGCATCCTTTTTAATCTTTATTGAAATAATAATAAATAAATAGCCCATACATAAAAGATCCTCTAAATACTTTTAGGCATAAGCTATTGGGATGTCTAATTACATTGAAATGGTCTCAAAGATAGCAGACACTTCAATTATGCTCCAATTATTCAACTCATAACTTGGCAAATAAGGGTGGACCCACATTTCTTGTTCATACCCCTTTTCATCTCCAATTGCATTGATAGACAACTTAGAGAATGCTTTCTCCATGCTTAATTCTAGATCCTCCTCAAAATCTTCATCTATATTTGGGTACATTAACTTTCTAGGCTTGAAGGTATCATAGAGGTGTGAGATCTCCCCACAGTAAATTGTCACTGGTTTTTGAACCAATTTCAATGGCTTGTTGGCCATGAATGCTTCAGCACCTTTTAAGGTCTCTCCCTCTTCATAAAGCTTAATTTGATAAGAATCAATGGCTTCTGTAGCTCTTGACAAAATTGCTTACAAGTTTCAATAGAGTGGCCAATTCTTCCATTATGATATTTATAGTTTTTATCTGATATATATCTTCCACAATAATTACATGAATCCACCAGCTATATCATGCCAACTTTATACAAGGTATTGAATAGCTGGCTAAGAGAAGTCTTGATCTCTTTTACTTTCTTTTTTATACAACATCCCTGGTCCTATTTGGAGCATTCACATTGTGGTTAGACAAAGGATTGCCACTAACATTGGACATCGTTATCTCTTTTGTATTAAAGTTTATAATTCATCTTTGATCAATCGTTGCACCTTGTGCTTTAGGGCAGTACAATTCTCAGTGGAATTACCAATGATTCCATAGTGGTAGTCACAATGAGTTGTAAGGTCATACCACTTGGGATAGGGTGGCTTGAATGGCTCCAGACGGCTAAGGGCAATTAAGTGGTTATTATAAAGCTCTCAGTATAACTTCAAATAAATTATAGAGATTGGGTCAAATACGAATTTTTCTCGAGTATTTCATAACTCTCCTGAACCACTTGCTATGTTAGCAGGATGAATCTGGGGTCTTGTAAGAGGTTGAATGTTTCGATTTTATATGGGCTTAGGGTCTAAAAGCGCATTGATATGTTGGTAGGTAAGATGGTTGTAGGGTTGGCTGATATGGGTAAGGTGAGGTATTATTCACGGTTGGGTAATATGTGGAGTAAGCTTATGGTGGATAGAGTTGATAGCCCCTGAGCTATTATCTTTCAAAGCTTACAACTTGAGCTTTCATCTTTTTTTTCTTTGGTGTTTTTTTTTTTTTTTGAGCTTCTCCTCCTTTCAACTTGCCATTCTTAATGGCATTTTTAATGATTTCGATCAAGATCACCATGTTGATAAAATTTTTTACTGCATTCCCTATCACCTTTTATAATAAAGAGATTTTAAAGTATTCACAAACAATATTGTAGTCTTTTTCTCAATTAGAGGAGGCTAAACTTGAGTAGCTATGTCTCTCCACCTATGAGCATACTCTTTGAATGATTTAGTTACCTTTTTCTCCATATTCTGCAAAAAAAAAATGATCAAAAGCTAGATCTATAATATGTCGATATTGATTGATAAAGTCACGAGCCATATCACTCTAAGACTGAATAAGGGTCCTATCTAGTTGGATATACCATCTAGCAGCAGAACCAGTAAGATCGTCTTGAAATACATACATTAGTAGTTTCTCATTATTAGCATAGGCAATTATTTTTGGGCAGTACATGGTAATATAGGTTTTTGGACACTTTGTACCATCATATTTTTCAAACTTTGGAACCTTGAACTTCAGAGGAATAACGACATCTGAGACTAAACAAAGCCCAGCAACATGTACAGAACCATAAAAATCAATTCCCTCTACTGCTCACAATATTTCCTCTAGCATATTCATCTTCCTATTAGCTATTGAATTATAATTTTTTTATTTTTTATGAAATACAAATTATATAATTTTTTATTTAATAATAAAAATAAATATTTTTTAGTATTTTTTTATTTTTGGAAAAATATAATCTTTTGACAAAAAAATAGATGTTTTACTCAATCATAATTGAACAATTATCAATTTCTATTTTAAATAAGAGAGACTACTTTAAAAAAATTATATAAATTAAATCAAAACTCAATAATACATACATGACAATCCAACATACCAATACAAAGTCTACTAATATCATTACTCGTTCAACTTAATTTTTTAAGAAAAAAAACTAATAATTTTAATATGGTAGGAAGGCATTATAGTAATTTTGTCCAATGATGATAAGAGGGCATTTTTGTAATTATGGTTGTCTAAGCATTATAATAATTTTGATCAATTATGGTTAAAGAGGTATTTTAATAATTATGTTAATAGGGCATTATAGTAATTTTAGTTAATCATAGAATGAGAGGTATTATAGTCAATTTAAATGTGTGTCATTCAATTATCAAGCAATTAGAACGGCATTATGATAATTACCAAGGGGATCACTTTCATATAATGGATGTTAAAATTTAACGCATAATTATAAAGTAATAAAAAGGCATTTTCATAGTTATGATAAGAGGGTATTATAGTGTTTTTGGCAAATTATAATATGATAAGTATTTTTGTAATTATGGTAAAAAAAAGTATTATAGTAATTTTGGCAAATGATGATAAGACGGCATTTTAGTTATTATAGTAGCAGGGCCATTACATTAATTTTGACCAATTATGGTAAGAAAGATATTTTAGTAAATATGTTAAGGGGGCATTATAGTCATTTTAGTGAATGATAAAAAGAGGGGCAATACAATCAATTTGGATGCATGTAATTGAATTGATAAGTAATTAAAATGACATTATGATTATTTCTCAAGGGATTAATTTCATATAATTGTATAAATGTTAAAATTTAATACATAATTATGAAGCAATCAAAAAAATATTTTCATAATAATGCTTAGAGGGTATTATAGTTATTTTTGTCAATTATAATAGGAGGGGTATTTTTGTTATTATTATAAGAAAGGCATTATATGAAGCAATCAATAGGGTAATTTTTGTAATTATAGTTAGAAAGTATCAAAATAACTTAAGCTAATTATAATATGGATATTTTCGTAATTATGGTAAGAGGGCATTTTGTAACTATGGTTAGAGAGTATTATAATGATTTTGACAAATTATAATATGAAGGTATTTTGCTAATTATAATGGGAGGACATTTTCGTAATTATGGTTATATGAGCATTATAATAACTTTGGCTAATTATGGTAAGAGAGGCATCATAGTAATTTTAGTTAATCATTGAAATAGGACCACTATAGTCAATTTGGATGCATGTAATTCAATTATCAAGTAATTAAATAGACATCATGATCATTTGTAATGGGTATGTAAATGAATTGTCAAGTAATTAAAAAGACATTATAATAATTTGTAAGGAGATTAATTTCATATTATTGTACATAAATAAAAATTTAAAGCCTAATTACAAAGCAATCAAAATGGTATTTCCATAATTATCTTAAAAGGTATTATAGTAATTTTAACCAATCATAATATGAGGTATATTTTTGTAATTATGGTTGGATAGGCATTATATGAAGCAAATAAAAATAGCTATTTTTTGTAATTATGGTTAGAGGGTATTATAGCAATTTTAGCAAATTATAATACAAGAGAAATTTTCATAATTACGATAAGAGAAGATTTTTGTAATTATGGTTACAAGGTATCAAAGTAATTTTGGTAAAATCATAATATGAGAGGCATTTTCATAATTATGGTTGAAGGGCATTATAGAAAATTTGGTAAATAATGGTTGAAAAGCATTTATGTTATTATGGTTATAGGGGCATCACAATAATTTTGATCAATAATGGTAAAAGGTATATTTTAGTAATTTTGAGAAAATGGGCATTATAGACACCAATTTTGACTAACTAATTTTTTTATATTATTATTATTATTATTAAAAATAAAAAAAAGGTAAAAAAACTCTGGCAGCTGAAATCAAGCTACCAGAGTGGTCCATTTTTCTCCCTAACACTACCTAACTTGGCAGCATAAAATTCGATAACCAAAAGTCACCGGATAGACACCTAAAATTTTCACAAAAAATCCAAGGAGATTTGGGATTTGAAATCTCAGAAACTCTATAAATAGAGCTAAGTTCTACAGGAAAAAAATAGAGGGGAATACTATCAAAAAAAAAAAACAAATAATAACAGTCCTCTTTGACAAAGGAACTAACAGCAAACAAAAAAAAAATTCAAAAAAAAATACCGAGAATGAAATTCTCGATCTAGGAAGTTTGAGATTTTTTTTTGGAAAAATCTGGGCTTGGAAAAGTGTTTAGAAAGCAAAAAGGATCATTGGGGGAATTTTTGGGAATTTTTGAAAATTTTTTTAAAACGTTGGAAATTGGAAAAGTTTGAATTTTTCGGCGATCGTTGAATTTTTTGATCAACAAAATATGAAAAAGTTTGAATTTTCTGGTGACAGATGAATTTTCAGCCACCAGAATCTGGGAATCTTTGAATTTTCCAACGCCGTTGAAGATTCCGACCATTGGTGCACGACAACGATCGATCAGAATCTGGGTTGCCACGACGGTTGACAAGGGGTGCTGAGTTTTAGAGAAAAAGGCTCTGGGGTTGAGAGAGAGAGGAGAAAGAAGAAAATAAGAAAAAAATCTAATTTTCGCCTATTTATAGGCACCCTAAAACAACGCCATTCTAGGCGTCTAAACTGAGCTCAACCCACGTAAGATCTACGCGTCGACTCGTGCATCAACCCGACTCATTTCGTAGGTTTTTTTTTTTTTCTATTTTGATTTTGATTTTGATTTATTGTTATTTTTATGTAATTTTTTATATAATATTATTGTTGTTATTATTATTGTTTTTATATTATTACTAGTAATAATTTTTTTTTGTAAAAACAAATAAATAAATAGAATAAAAATAAAACTGAAATAAAATAAAGACCTAAAAATATAATATGCAAAAAAAAAAAAAATTAATACTAACTTTTTAAGGAAAATAAAATTTTATTGCAAGCAAAAAAATGTTATTTAAATTTCACCAAAGGGTTGGGATAATTTAAAAAAATAATTTTTGCTAAAAAAATAAATTATAAAATGATAAATAAAATAAAAATAAATTGTTTCAATGAATCTTCTAAATGTAATTTTTAAAAAAGCTAAAAGAGTTTAGTTTTCTTTAATTATTGTAAGTAAAAATAATTTTTTTCGATTTCACAAAAAAGTTGGAATAATCCAAAATTATTTTTACTAGAACAAAGGTTGATTTAGACAATGTAAAACAATAATAAAAATGAAAATAAAAAATAATAATAATTGATATTTTGAATTTTTTAAAAAATAAAAAATTAAAAGGGTTCTATTTTCTTTAATACAAGCACAAAATAAAAATTTAGATTTCTCTGATAAGTCGGGATAATCTAAATTTTATAATAAAAATAATTAATAAATAATAATAAATTTTAAAATAATCATAATAAAAATAATTAATAAATTCCTTTAATTATAAAAAAAATGATTTTATTTAGGATCTTGTCAAAAAGTTGAGATGATCCTAAAACTTGCTAAAAATTTTTAGGATTTCACCGAAGAGTCGGGATAATCATAAATTTTGTTTAATAAATTAAAAACTCACCAAAGAGTTGGAATGTTTCTAAAATCTTTTTTAAAATAGATAAATAAAAATATGACAAGATTTTTGAGTTTTGAATGGTCATCTCAAATATTTTCAAATAGGATTATAAATTTATAGTTTTAGATTTCGAATACGAAGTATTATAACATAATTCATAACTAATTTTTTTAAAATAAATTTAGATTATTAAATAAAAAAAAGTGCATTAAATCCATGTTATGGTACTCTTCGCTGATACTCCACTTTAACATACCTAACTTGGCAGCATAAAATTCGATAACCAAAAGTCACCGGATAGACACTAAAATTTTCACAAAAAATCCCAAGGAGATTGGGATTGAAATCTCAGAAACTCTATAAATAGAGCTAAGTTCTGCAGGAAAAAAATAGAGGGGAATACTGTCAAAAAAAAAAAAAACAAATAATCACAGTCCTCTTTGACAAAGGAACCAACAGCAAACATAAAAAAAATTCAAAAAAAAATACCGAGAATGAAATTCTCGATCTAGGAAGTTTGAGATTTTTTTTTTTGAAAAATCTGGGCTTGGAAAAGTGTTTAGAAAGCAAAAAGGATCATTGGGGGAATTTTTGAAAATTTTTTTGAGACGTTGGAAATTGGAAAAGTTTGAATTTTTCGGCGATCGTTGAATTTTTTGATCAACAAAATATGAAAAAGTTTGAATTTTCTGGTGACAGATGAATTTTTCAGCCACCAGAATCTGGGAATCTTTGAATTTTCCAACGCCGTTGAAGATTCCGACCATTGGTGCACGACAACGATCGATCAGAATCTGGGTTGCCACGGCGGTTGACAAAGGGTGCTGAGTTTTAGAGAGAAAGGCTTTGAGGTTGAAAGAGAAAGGAGAAAGAAGAAAATAAGAAAAAAAATCTAATTTTCGCCTATTTATAGGCACCCTAAAACAACGCCATTCTAGGCGTCTAAACTGAGCTCAACCCACGTAAGATCTACGCGTCGACTCGTGATCAACCCGACTCATTTCGTAGGTTTTTCCTTTTCTTTTTTTTATTTTCTATTTTGTATTTTGATTTTGATTTATTGTTATTTTTATGTAATTTTTTATATAATATTATTGTTATTATTATTATTTTTTTTATATTATTACTAGTAATAATTTTTTTTGTAAAAACAAATAAATAAATAGAATAAAAATAAAACTGAAATAAAATAAAGACCTAAAAATATAATATGCAAAAAAAAAAAAATTAATACTAACTTTTTAAGGAAAATAAAATTTTATTGCAAGCAAAAAAATGTTATTTAAATTTCACCAAAGGGTTGGGATAATTTAAAAAAATAATTTTTGCTAAAAAATAAATTATAAAAATGATAAATAAAATAAAAATAAATTGTTTCAATGAATCTTCTAAATGTAATTTTTAAAGAAAGCTAAAAGAGTTTAGTTTTCTTTAATTATTGTAAGTAAAAATAATTTTTTTTGATTTCACAAAAAAGTTGGAATAATCCAAAATTATTTTTACTAGAACAAAGGTTGATTTAGACAATGTAAAACAATAATAAAAATGAAAATGAAAAATAATAATAATTGATATTTTGAATTTTTTTAAAAAATAGAAAATTAAAAGAGTTCTATTTTCTTTAATACAAGCACAAAATAAAATTTTAGATTTCTCAAGTGAGTCGGGATAATCTAAATTTTATAATAAAAATAATTAATAAATGATTAATAAATAATAAAAAATTTTAAAATAATCATAATAAAAATAATTAATAAATTCCTTTAATTATAAAAAAATGATTTTATTTAAGATCTTGTCAAAAAGTTGAGATGATCCTAAAACTTGCTAAAAATTTTTAGGATTTCACCGAAAAGTCGGAATAATCATAAATTTTGTTTAATAAATTAAAAACTCACCAAAGAGTTGGAATGTTTCTAAAATCTTTTTTAAAATAGATAAATAAAACATCTTATGACAAGATTTTTGAGAATTTTATGAATGGTCAATTTTCTCAAAATATTTTCTAAATAGTGATTTTTTATAAATTTCATCGAAGTTTTGGAGAATTTATAGAATATGAAGTAATAATAATAATATAATTTCATAAGAGAAATATTTTTTAAATAAATTTTAAGAAATTAATTTTAAATAAAAAAAAAAGATTGCACTAACAAAATTATTAGATTACACATGTTTAATTGGTTCTGTTCTTCGAATAGGCGACGTGAGGGTGCTGATACCTTCTTCACTTGTAACTGTACTCTCGGACATAATCTTGATTTTGCAGACCTAAATTTCTTTTAGTAAATCTTAATTAATTTTAAGATTTTTATTAAAAGATGATATTTTGGGTGGCAAATCACACCTTACAAAAAGATTGGTGGCGACTTTGAAAATTTTTCTCCAAGTCTAGTGATCGAGTCCCTAGGGATAAAAAATCGTTATGATAGCTTGGCAACTCCGCTAAGGAGAACTAAGAGTCAAGCCCAAAAAATTAAACATACGTCATCCAAATTTTGATTTTAGGGTATTTTTGATAATTAATTTTAATTTTTTATCTCATCTTAGAATATTTTTTTTTGTTTTAATATGTTATTGTTTTACATTATTGCTAATTTTATTATTAATTTTATTAATAATTGTTACATTCCTTCACACACGTGCACATTGGCATTCATGCACGAGCTCTATACTCGAGCTCTCAAATCTATCCATTTTTAGGATGGAGTAGAGTACCACGCTTTCGTGAGATTATAATGCCTCTGCTTAGGCTAGCAAAATATTTCCATTCAAGTTGAACCTTTTCCGTCGGTAGCATATTATGGGTGAGGATCAGGGGCCTTACTAGTCCAGAGTAGAAGACAATGAGGATCAATTTGGGAGACTAATGTGGTGATAACTCTATCCTTAGAAGCCCAAAGTAGATTGAGAAATTTTTTGAAAGAATCCGAACAAGAAATTTTGCCTAAAGAAATCAAATTAGGATTTTAACAAAATGACATCTCTAAGTTGGTTGAGATCTGGCGCTGTGTAACCACTTCTAGGAAGATGCTTTCGAGGAAAAATATGGTCATATTACTTCACTGCTTGAGATGTCTACGAAAAATTAATTGATAAGAGCTTTAATTCAGTTTTGGGATCCTGTATATAGATGTTTCATATTCAACAAAATAGATATGACCCCAACAATTAAAAAGTACACTACATTGTTATGGTTGCATCTCCCCAATCTAGATAAAATCTATTGGCAAGGTTAAAAACTTGGATCTTGAAAGAAACTTACCTATATGATAGAGGTCCCTACTCAGAATGTGAACTTATATATCCAAATAAAAGGCAAAAATGATTGCATCCTGTGAGAAATCTTACGTGATTACATCATCAAACACTTAGAGGATGAACGAGGCATGAAAATGATAGCTTTGGCAATTTATGGCTTGGTCATTTTTTCTGAAGGTCCTAGGCACATTGAGGTATCAGTGATTGACTTTCTCGAGAAAGTGGACAATAGAATCAATCATGTTCCTTTTATACTGGCAGAAACTATTAGATTATTGAATCACTGTCGAAAAAAATGAGGACGCTTCATAGGGTGTGTACAGTTACTCTACATTTAGGCAAAAAGTCATCTTCAACATCTTATGGGTAAATTTCATCCTACTTATAGTAATAAAAGTAGGCCAATTGAAGAATGCTATAATGTTGAATGGTCAAAATCAAAGGCTAAGGAAGAATGGTATTGATTTTGTAAAATCTCACTAATGCTCAGGTTATATGGAGAGTTCCATGGATGCCATGAGAAGCCATGTTATACAAGTGTGGTGACAAGCCATGGGTTCCACTCTTAGGACCATGGG
Organism: Durio zibethinus; assembly: GCF_002303985.1. Next base: position 7,673,081 of record NW_019167882.1, on the reverse strand, counting down.
GAGGTATAAGCTATGCTCCGGCACTGGTTCATTAACAATTAGGGTCAGAACAATTTGTCCCAATGACTCATGGGCTTCAAGAATTAGAATTCTCTTTTGAGGAATCAAGATTTTTGGAAAAGGTAAAAGAGATTATCAAAGAATGGAAGCAGACTCAAAGAGTAGATCGTAGGGGATATACAGACAAAGCCACACCTGAATATCTGATATGGAAAAATCAACGAATCATAAGCAAAGTTGGTCTCAAAGAAATAGACCATGCTGCTAAGAAACAACCATTGTGAAAAGATTCTTAAAGATATAAAGACTATGAAGCGTAAATTTGAAGAAAAAAAAATATATGAGAGCTTGAAAAGAAGAGGCTTCAACATGAGATTAATGAGTGAAAAGATAAGACTAATAAAAGTGAAGTAAAATCTCAAAGGCTTAAAGAGAACAAGAAAATATTTTTGAAAGCTGGCCTAGGTCTGTCACCACAATGACCACACAGCTTGAAGAATTCAAAAAGAATGTAGAACAGCTTCGAACTAATTTACTTTGTAAAAAGAAGAACTTAGTCAGTTTGTGAAAGAAAAGAAGATACTACAAGGTCTCGTAGATGACTTGAAACAATAAATGCATTATCGATGTGAAGCCATTCAAGTTTTGAAAGAGGAACGAGATCAATTTGAACATAGAGCATAGTATTGAAAGAAAGAATATCAATTGAAAGAATTTCAAGCCACTCACCTAGTAGAACAGATAAAAGAAATCAACTTCAAAGCAAGAAACATGGCCTAAGAAGCTAAACAAGTAAAGGAAGAAGTTTACCCAGGACAGCACGGCCAACGTTTGACCAATTTTCTAGATAATGCTTATGAGCAGTACAAGCATGTAGGGCGCTTCTTTTGAAAATTTTATAATGAAATAAGTATTTAGTAAAGATAATGTAAAGTTATGATATGGTGGTTTAAGTTCAGACTTAAAATTTTTTACAAATATTGGATATATAATAAGCACATCCGTTGCATTCATGCATTCATGCATCATATGTGTATTTCATTTAAAAAAATGCATCATGACTAAAAAAAGAATGCCTCGAAATAACAAATCTCAAGAGTTTCCTTTAACTCAATCAGGTGCAAAGGTAGTTAGGCCTTCAAAAAATATAGATAAGACCACTCGTCATCATTACAACACTCATTCACAAGTTAGAATCATGGAAAGTAAGCAGGCATCTAGAATAGAAAGGATAAAAACTCAATTTGATATGCAAAAGCAAATGATTAGGTCTCAACAAGAATTGATAGAACAAATGGCTAGGACTCAAGAAAAGACTTGAAAAAAAATGGTTGCAATGATGGCCATGATAAGGAAAATGAACAAAAAAAAATGTAGCTGCAGAAGTGACTACTGAGAAAGAGCCTCAAACCCAAAAAAATACCAGTGATAGAAAAGATCCATTGTATCCATCAGGGTTTACTCCACCCTATGCTCAAACCTTCATCAAGCGTATCCACGAATAACACAACTTGAAAAGCAGCCACATGCTCAGTTTAATTTACCTTCTTTGACAATTCAACCACATAGTCAATGACATGTTGGTTTAAATATTAGGGCAAGTCATGTTAAGCCTATTATGATTCCAGATCTAAATGACCCAAAAGAACAAGAGAAACTAAAGAAAGGCACGCCTGAACAATCTGATAATACAAAGGCACAGCAGAAGTTAGATCTCTTGGAAAAAAAACTGTGAGCTATTGAAAGTGTAAATATTTTTGGTACAATTAATGCCAGTGAACTCAGTTTGGTTCTAAATTTGATAATCCCACCAAAGTTTAAAGTACCAGAATTTGAAAAATATGATAAAACCACATGCCTTCAGGCACATATCACTATGTTCTATCAGAAAATGATTGGGCATACAAATAATGACAAGTTACTTATCCATTATTTTCAGGATACTCTTACTAGATCAGCTGCCATATGGTATATTCAATTAGATAGGAATCGTATTCATTCATAGAAAGATCTGATGAAAAAATTTATTACTTAATATAAGCATGTCATAGACATGGCTCCAAATAGATTATCCTTACAAAATATGAAAAAAAAAAGCTAATGAAAATTTTAAAGAATGTGCCCAGAGATGGTGAGATGTTGCTACTCAGGTTCAACCTCCTATCATCGAAAAAGAAACAACTATTCTATTCATCAATACCCTTCGAGCACCATACTATGATAGGCTCATTAGTCATGCCATGAAAAACTTTACTGAAATGGTGATTACAGGAAAGATAATTGAAAATGCTATTAAAAATGGAAAGATTAATAGAGGTGATGTTTCTAGATCAAAAAAAGGTGAAGCCCCTAAAAAAAATGAATGAAGCCCAAGCAGTGAACTATATGGGGTAATAGTTCAGAGGTTTCACTCTATACCTCACACTAGTGTACCAAACACTTTACCTTCCCATAAACAATGTTACATCTATCCCTTATCCTTGTCAACCGTATCCGTCACTAAAACAACCAGCTTATTCACCTTATTTTCAGTCATCTTTTTGGACACCCAGGCATTCATACAACCACTTTGTTGCACCTACCAGATCATAACAAAGATCCAATCCAAGTAGTGGTCCAAGAGTCTTAAAAAATACCAAAAAAAAATCACTTTTGACCTTATTCCTGTATCTTACATAGAATTGTTACCCTAACTTATCCAAAATCAGCTTTTGAAACCTATGCATGTAGAACCCTTTCAACCCCCTTACCCAAAATGGTATGATCCTAATGCAAAGTGTGATTACCATAATGGAAATTAGGGCCACCCGACTAAAAATTATCATGCATTGAAATACAAGGTTAGAGATCTCATTAAAGCTTAAAAAATAAAATTTGAAACTATCAAGGATCATCGTGTTGCTAAAAACTCTTTACCTTGATATATTGGAAAAGAGGACATATGAGAAATTGGAGAATGATTCTATAGCTTTTCTGGGAAAATGATGGATACTTCGTTTGGTGTTGCAAAGAAGTGGATTGATTTAAAATGGAAAGTGTGATCCTTTTATTTCCTTTTTCACTTCTGTATTAGACATGGGTATCAACTTTATGACTTGTATGAAAGTTGAATCTGAATGCTAATTGAGAGAGCCTTTTTTTTTATCTGAAGTTTTAACAAAATATATATATAATTATTTTTTTTCATAATAAAAAGTCTCAAAAAATTTTGGTGGTCGTTATTATGAACCTACCCGAATAAAATATTCTCATGTCCTTTTCGTGTCCTAAAATCACTTGGAAAAAACCTTAATGCTCCAAAGGATACAAGTTTGAACTTTATGATGTCTTTTGTCAAGGCAACAAACACTGAAATGATCAATCTGGAAAAAAAAACTTATAAGTTCTTAGAAAACCAGACAAATATGATGTTTTTTTTTAGATGTTGGTGATTTGATGGGTGTCAAGACTATGCTTCGAACAAAAAGTCTTTTAAATAGACATGAATACAAAAACACACCATTTTTGTCTATGGGGCATATTGACAAAAAAGCATGATTTACCTTAAGTTTACCTAGTAAGGGCTACAATACATGATTTTTATTGTCACGTAAACCTTGTTGACTTATCAAGATATGACAAAGATTGGTTGTGATGTGAGTT
>NW_019167882.1:7518686-7668439 GCF_002303985.1 Durio zibethinus | reverse complement strand
TATAATAACCACTTAATTGCCCCTAGCCGTCTGGAGCCGTTCAAGCCACCCTATCCCAAGTGGTATGACCTTACAACTTATTGTGACTACCACTATGGAATCACTGGTAATTCCACTGAGAATTGTACTGCCCTAAAGCACAAGGTGCAACGATTAATCAAAGGTGAATGATAAACTTTAATACAAAAGAGATAACGATGTCCAATGTTAGTGGTAATCCATTGTCTAACCACAATGTGAATGCTCCAAATAGGACCAGGGATGTTGTATAAAAAAAAAAGTAAAAGAGATCAAGACTTCTCTTAGCCAGCTATTTAATACCTTGTATAAAGTTGGCATGATATAGCCGATGGATTCATGTAATTATTGTGGAAGATATATATCAGATAAAAACTATAAATATCATAATGGAGGAATTGGCCATTCTATTGAAACTTGTAAGCAATTTTGTCAGGAGCTACAGAAGCTCATGGATTCTTATCAAATTAAGCTTTATGAAGAGGGGGAGACCTTAAAAAGTGCTGAAGTGTTCATGGCCAACAAGCCATTGAAATTGGTTCAAAAACCAGTGACAATTTATTGTGGGGAGATCTCACACCTCTATGATACCTTCAAGCCTAGAAGGTTAATGTACCCAAATATAGATGAAGATTTTGAGGAGGATCTAGAATTAAGTATGGAGAAAGCATTCTCTAAGTTGTCTATCAATGCAATTGGAGATGAAAAAGGGTATGAACAAGAAATGTGGGTCCACCTTTATTCTTTAAGTTATGAGTTGAATAATTGAAGCATAATTGAAGTGTCTGCTATCTTTGAGACCATTTCAATGTAATTAGACATCCCAATAACTTATGCCTAAAAGTATTTAGAGGATCTTTTATGTATGGGCCATTTATTTATTATTATTTCAATAAAGATTAAAAATGATGCATTTTTATTCATTTCTTCTATTGCTTTCTTTTTTCCATTTTCCCAACACATCTTGCCAACATATCCAATTTCATTCAATTTTAGATCATTAAATGAACATAAGGATAATCATGATATCGATCAAGGGGTTAATTTTAAAAATTAGATTAATGCTAATGAACTTAATAACAAAGATGATTCTGAGGAATATGCCTTCCCTCCAAATCTAATGAGATTAATTGAGCAAGAAAATAAACCAATTAAGCCTTATTAGGAGATAACTAAAGTGGTAAACTTAGGAAATGAGGAGAACAAAAAAGACGTTAAGGTCGATATATTACTTTCATCGATAGATAAGCAAAGATTGAAAGATTTACTCTGAGAATTCGTAGATGCGTTTACTTGATCTTATTAAGATATACCTAGGCTTAGTGCAAAAATAATGGAACATAAATTGCCCCTAAAGCCATAATATAAACCAGTCTAACAGAAATTGAGGTAAATGAAGCTTGAGATGCTTCTAAAGATCAAGAAAGAGGTGAAAAAATAGTTTGACTCAGGTTTTTTATAAGTGGCTAAGTATCCAGAATGGATAGCCAATATAGTACCAGTCCCAAAAAAAGATGGGAATGTGTGAATGTGTGTGGATTATCATGACTTCAATAGGGCTTGCCCCAATGATAACTTTCCTTTATCTCATATTGACACACTGATGGACAATATGGCTAGCCATTCTATGTTCTCCTTCATGGATGAATTTTTATGGTATAACCAGGTAAAAATAGCTCAAGATGATAGGGAAAAAATCACTTTCGTGACTATGTGGTGTACATTTTCCTCCAATATTATATCCTTTGGCTTAAAAAATGCTGGGGTAACATATCAAAAAGCCATGGTAATGCTCTTTCATGACATGATGCACAAAAAGATTGAGGTGTATATAGATGATATGATTGCAAAATCTCAGGAAGGAGAAGATCATATCTTGATGATTATCATCTTAATATATGGTCCTTAAGGCATCACTTAGCTATGAAAAACTTTCCCTTTTCTTTGGCACATGCAAGGGTAATAGCTTTTGATTTAAGGGAGGTTATGTACATCAGATTGAGGAAACACATTTATTCTTGTGACCTAATCTATGAAGAGATGAAAGGGGTAGGAAGCATACCATATTTCGTGAGTGAAGTTGGTCTAATTATTCGTTATTGGCTACCAACTTCTCTCTCTACACACAACTATTTCCATATTCTTTTGGAGAACTCCCCGCACTCTCCAGGCATGCCCGCTAAAACATCACAATTTCCATTGATTATTGGTATATATCATTATAATCATATTATTATGCCATGGGGAGAATTTTTGTTTTGCTAATTTTCCTGTACTTTTGAAATTAAAATAACAGATATTTGGATCTTATTCAATTGAAAGAGAATTTAATTAATCTTAATGTCAGTTTTAGAAAAAAAATAAATCTCAATTGGAATTATTGCGAGTCCATTGTCCTTTTAAGTTTTTTTTTCTTAATTTATTAGAATGGTGGCCATTGATATATGTTAATATCATTGTTTACTTTTCCATGGTAGTTTAATTTCTAACAATCTATAATTGACCATATATGAAAGATGTTTATCCATTTTTTTGCAGCGAATATGCCTATAGATAGTGCAAAAGCATTCTTGATAAAGTATTATCTATGGCTTGGCTAGGTGGTGAAAAGCGAGATTGGAAATATGTTTTCTTCTATTAAAAAAAAATGCTTGCTTAATTAGAAAAACAAATAAGCAGATATTGATATTTTTCAAAAAAAAAAAAAGATCAATCAAATTGAAAAATGTTTACATGAATGTTTGGAATTTTAAAATGGTATTTATAATTGGCATAACTATATAAATTTGTTTTCTGGTAAAAGGATAGATATATAAGTTGCACAAGATATAAAAGTTTTACTTCAATCTTTGAAATAAAACACGATGAAATTGAACTAATGAATGAATTAATTCTATAAACTAACGTGGAATTCATTTAATTCACATGCATTGGAGAAAATTTTCCTTTTTTAAAAAATTATTTCCCAGACTATAAAAATTCATAGAAAAATGTTTTCATACTCCTTATAGCTTATCCTTCCTTGCTATGTCCACAATAATTAGCTTGTTTTGCAAGGAAATTTCCATTTTTCTTTGGGCAATAATAGAAAGTTTACAAATTCCCTAACCGATTTTGTTATATATGGCATTTCAGCTAGATGAAAGAATTAAGAGTTCCATATATAGCAATTAATACTTATCTTTTTATTTTCCTAATTATTACATATTTTATTTTAACAGGACTCATTCGAATTCAGACCCGCATTTGCTCCATCCATAGACCATTCACCATGCGAGCAGAAATTAATTATTTTTTTGGGAAATGTGGAATCAACCAAAGACTTATTAAAACTGTATATGGAATATGTATGGTATCATGTTGACAAAAAAATGTTTATTATGTTTATATATATATATATATGCATAAATCACGGCATTAATTTTTAATTTTATTGAAGAAACTTTATATATATTAAAATATTTTACATCGCTTAATTTGTTTCCGAAGCAAAAAATCATATGAAACTTCTACCGTTTTAATCAATGTTTTGTGGATATGGATTATAGGTCTCTATGAGTAATTGAACTATGTCAGGTTAGGCTTGATTTATTTTTTAAAAGTTTTATTTAAGATTTGATTCAACTAAAACAAATATATTAAAATAATTTTTATTAATAAAATAATATTTTTAATTTAATTCAAATTTCTAAAATCGTGCTCAAAATCCAACTTGAATCGAGTTAGACTTATTGATTGGATAAATAATTTGATTTGTGAATAAGTTTAATATTTATGTACATACATATTTAATTTGTTATTAATTTATACCTACTCCTATTTTCTTAATTTGTTTATGAGCTTAAAAGACCATTTTGGAAAATAACTAAAATTACAAGATGACTTGAAAGTTGAAACCTCAAATACACCCAAGGCAATAATTTTCCCTTTTCTGTATTTCCTCATTTGCAAATTAGTACAATAATGTTTGGTAGGTAATATGCCAAAATAAAAAAATAAAAAATAAAAAGAAAAGAAAAGCCAATTAGTCACTTTTCACTTTCAAATTTTACCAAGTCATACTGATCGATAAAAATACTTTTAAATAAATTTGATTTATGTCTATGTAGAAGTGTAAAATTCAAAAAATATTAAAAGTAAGTGATTAAAATATTTTTAATGAAATTTGATTAATTAGTTTAATTTATTTTTATTATTAAGTTAATCAATTATCAATAAATTAATTAAATTATTTTTTATTAGATTCCTTTTGAAACACGATATTACATTCTCACAATATTTATTAAATAAAATTTTATATTAAAAACACTCATGATTAAATTTTAAATAATAGTGTTTGTATGAATACAAATGAGCAAGAGAAAAGGCTAAAAAAAATAAGAACACAAATAAATATATTGTTCTGACTAAAATATTACATAATATTACTTTAACAATCATCTTTAACCGTTATGTATTCTATACATCATTGGTTTAATAATGGTGTTGTTTTTCATGTTTAGTGATTTTTATATGCAACGTTTGTCACAAACACCGTTAAAAGCATCGGTTATAATTGTGTTAGGAAATATAATAGCGTTTTTGCGTACAAATGCCGTTACATGACCAAAATTAACGGTATTGTTGTTTGAAAATGCCATTAAAGTTAGTGATTTTTTTTTCAAAAATGCTGCTAATTTTGGTCATTTAGTGGAAAACAATTAGAATTTTTTTTAATTTCTTTTAATATTTACTATTATAATTAAATAAAAAAATTTGAAATAAATAAAAATGAATTAAAATTCATAAATTAAATATTATAAATATTTAAATATTTAAATACATAATTTGTTGCATATTATGCAAAAAGGATAATACATTGTGCATTTAATAAATTCTTCAATTTCAGTCTCTCTAGTACGATTGGCAAATGTGTCTTTTCCTCCAGCATGTCCACAAGCCTCTGCAAATTGAATAAAGACACTATAGGTCAAACAAATATATAAAGAACATGCTATTTATACATTTTTTCCAAAACCAAATCATTTTGAACATATAACTGATGATGCATGAAGTATTGTGTAACCTTATATAGAACAGAGAAGGACTTGAGCCCATCATCCCTTCTTATTGCTGCTAGTGCATGCACTGCATACTTGGCTTGTCTTGGACTACCTTCTAAACAAAGCCTCTTCAATATAAGATCAATTGAACTGCAAGCAACAATTAGGAAGATAATAAGAATATGGATAAAGAACTAAATCTAACAGCTCAAGCACTTCAAAGTTGCACATTGATGACACTGCAAGTTGTTCTTGGAAGGCACCACCAACTTAAGCCAAAACACGCAAAATGCCTTTTTTTATTATTTCATTGTCATCTTTCAGAAAATTAACTAGCTCTTCTTCAACTCCACCTAGCAGTGATGGACTAAAATGCGCAAGAATTTGGAGAGCCACCAAGAGACATTTAAAAACATAACATGAATCTGGAGAGCCACCAAGATGCACCTAAGGATGGTAACTAAAGTTGTTGTCAATTAATGATGATGACAATTATGGCACCAGATAGAAATTAAGGATCATAACAGAAAGTAGCATCGGCTTATTGCCACTCCAGGAATTAATCAAAGGTGATTATTTGTGTAACTGAAAAAAAAAGGCCAAGAAGAAAATATATATATGTGTGTGTGTGTGCAACCAAACTTGGAAACAAGTAATCTTACTGATGTAGCTATGTTGGACTATGCTTTATATAATTTATGTTGATGTATGCTTTCGTAAATAATTCATTCAAAAGAATGGATTGATTATTAGCTATAATAGGACTTTTTTATAATATCATCATTAACACTAATAATTAAATTGTGATAGGACAAATTTAGACAATTTCCATATTCTACATATGAATTCAATTTAATCATGTACTTAAATTACTTTAAAATATTAATTAATATGGTTTATTACCTTTCTTGTCCTACAATCATCTAAAATTTAACACTTATATTTAAATAAAAAAGGAAAAAGAAGAATAAGAAAATTAATCTCTTGATTTTATCAATAAAAAACCAATGACTTTTAAATTAATAATAAAATTGCTTTCTTTTTTTTATTTGGTGAAAAGGGAATTTGAATCATGTTCTTTATGCAGGGGAGCAAAAAGTTGCTATACGATTTAAAGAATATTTAATTTATAGTACTAATGAATTATTGTTTTTCATGTTGAGGGAATATATATGACAATGAAGTAGAGAAGAAACAAGACAAAGCTATCAATGATACCAGAATAGGATACGCCGAAAGAAGTATTTCTTTTGAACTTTAGTTAATGCTCTTTTCTTTCTATTCTGGTTTGAGTCTAGAATTTTAGCACAAGGTTGTCCATGATTTTGAGTTTGATTTCCTAGGCTACTGCATTTAGATACATGCAGCTGGATTATTCCTAAAATCTTATATATCCAAAGATTATTCCTAATTTTTGAGTCTTTATTGTTTATTTATTTTTCATATTGTCCTATACAATACTATTGACGTACTTCAACATATATTTGATATTTATTTTTTCGGTACCTATGATGAAGTTCAAAAAAAAATTTTACAAATTACTAATTAAGGTTATTGGGAGATGAAAGAGTACTAATTAAGGTTATTGTAAGAGTTCTTGTATTTGGTATAAGGAAGGGAAAAGGTGGGGAGAAGAAAAATGAAGGGATTTATACTTTTTTTTATACCATAAAAATGCAAAGCTAGCTTTTATTAGTTTATTGGGAGATGAATTAGAAAGAAATCAATTTTATTTAAATGCTTGGTTGAATTCTTTGTCACATGAAGACCGAAGTTCATAAAGCTGATGTGCAACTTTGTTTAGAAATAAATGGAGTGCATTCACTTGCACCAGCTGTATACGCTGATTCTATACCTTTATCCATTTATCTTACTTGCAAGTATTATGCAACTTTTTACGTAAAGTCCAGTCTAGGAATCCAAGCATTGCCTAACAAAAAGTGAACTACAAGTACTGTAGCGAGATCCTACACCAGGAAAAAGTAGCCAACATGAGGCTTCCTAAAGGGTTATGTTTAGATTTAGTTTAGTACTTCAGGGCCACTTTTTCGTTAGCATAACATTTAATAAAAGACCCTGGTCAACAATAACAATCAAAATACCAACTTTTACTCAAATCGAATAACAAAAATGTTAGCTTTTGAATGTTTTAAGAACTTTAACAATCTGGGTTTTACTTAGAAGCTCAAAAACAGTTTAAAACTTGGAAGAAAACAAAAATGGGTTTTGAAAAGTTCACCTTATTTGTGAAGCAGAAATGAAAGTATCAACTTCTGGCAATAGCTAGTTTGCATGAGTTATTAATCATCTAATTAACACTGCCTAATTATATAGCTAATTAAAATTAGCTTAATCCTAAAAAGCATGCGTGTAGCTTTGCCAACCCCACTTTAGCCTCTAGCTATGATCAGCATATCCAGCCTTGAGCTAGACATGTAGTTCACCCATTACCAAATTGATTAATTAAGTGATTTGGGTTCATTTTTGGTTAATTCCAACTGATTAGCTGTGGTGTTATCACACCAAAGAAAAGACAGAAATTTCTATAACTCAGTCTCTATGGATTAAGGAACATGGCAGTTGGCGTCATCGCAATGCAACCGAGTAGATTAGCAGTGAGTGTAGGTAGGGATTGAACCCTAAACCGAAGAAGGAGAAAGAGAGGCCTTACTGGGGAAGGAAACTAGCTGAGAAATAGAGGAAATCGAGCTTGAACCCACCGACAAAGAAGGAGATCGAACAGAGAACGAAACCCAGTGGAGATGGAAACCCAACCCAAGAGCCACCGCCGGAGAAGGAAACCCAACCGAACAGCCACCACTGGAGAAGGAAACTGAACAGCAAACTCACCAGGCGAAGAAGGAGATCGAACGGAGAAAAGGGGCCTGATGGAGGGGACCGAATGTTTCCGGGTAAACTGAAAGGGGGCTCAATGGTTTTTAGGGTGAATTTAGTGGCGTTTTCTGTTCTAAACGCCACTAAAACTTGGTAAATAGCGCCGTTTTAGTACGTAAACGCCACTAAAGATTGGTAAATAGTTTAATAAAAAAAATGCTGTTAATTGATTATAATAAAATTAATAATTTTTATTTTAATTGATATTAAAACTTTTTTTTGGGATGATTTTGTTTATAAACTCCTATATATTATTAATTAGTGATATTTTTTAGATAAACATTATTATTTGAAAATTTAATGACATTTGAATTAAAAAAATCGTTTTCCACTAAATAAATATCTCCATTTGCGCATTTTCTAATATATCATGGTCGTTTTTTTTTTTTTTTAAATAATCACAAGGACTTTTTTAAAAGAAAGAAAATAATATATTTGCTATAAATTAAAAAATTAAAAAAAATTACTAAATTTTGTTGGATTGAAAAAATTTTGGAAGGCACTAAAATATGTCCTACGTGCTTCCATGCATGGCACAATATTCTAATAATACATTTAATTTCTTTAATAATTCTCATTAAATATGTTAGTCATATGTATAACTATTATATATTACATATTTTCGTTTCAATAGAAATTTTCTTTAGTTTTGTTTTCTCTGCCCAAACTTCATTCAATGCATTTATGCACATAATATAAAGTGAAAAACTTAAATAAAATTTTTTAAATGAAGTTTGTAAATTTTTTATTAAAGATGAATAAATAAAAATAAAATTTAAAAAAATCAATAGATTAAAGGATTTTATTATATAAATCAAGTGTGTAAAATTTGAAAAAAATTTAATAAATTTGGATATATTTTTTAGATAAACATTTTTAGTGAAAATTTTAACATATTTTTTTACTATAAAATAAGTACAAATCAAATTTGTATTACAAACAATATTTTTAATATTTTTTCACATATTATTGATATTTTTATTTAATTCTATTAATTTATCGATTTAAAATTTTTTTAATAAAGTTTTTATTAAATTATTTTTAATTAAATATTTTATAAATTTCACCCAAAAAACTTTATTTAAATTATGCCGCAACATAAAAACATGAGTTAATGGTGTATATAGATAACAATGTAAATATCTCAATAATATTCGATTTTTTTTGTTTTAACTGTGTATGTCACTTTTCACTTTGAAATTTCAACAAATATATAACTATATGTTTAATATTCCTATAATATTTATATACAAACCGTAAAATTTGATGAGTTTTTAGGAAAAAAATTGCTATTCCTTATTTTATCTTATATCTAAGTAACGCAATTTATCTATCAAAATGCGAGTTTTTCCCCAACCAAATACATAAAACCTAATAAGTTAATAGCCTTATTGTGAAGAAAATCGAAGAAATTAAATGATGAGGGAAAAAAAACTACAAAATGAATATATAAATAAAAAAAAAAGTCCTAAAAATTGCCATCAACCTTGGTGTCTACGCATTTCTCAAAAGTAACTAAAACCGCAGTCAAATGAACAAGTTCATCCTAATTTTGGTAAAAAACAACAAACTATATCGCCAAAAGCCAATCAGCCAAATACTAAATATAAAACTTGCTTGACTTGATCATTTTATTTGAACTGTATTGGGATTAATCCCATCTTCTCATGCTTCTTTGGATAAATGGAAACACTTCAATTATCCAAAAAAAAAAAAAAAAAAGATTTCTTAAGTTGATGCAGCATGTTAAAGGTGAACAGCCAAATTTAGTATGCTGAGTTTTATATGTGTCAGCATTTTCTTCAAAGTCCAGTATGAGAATCTTTTTACACATAGTATATTTGGAATCAAAGACGTTACCCCCATCCCTAACCGCTCAATCAACTACACATGAAAAGGTATATGAAAAATTTTCCATTTTCCATTTCCTAATTCCTTTATTTTAACATCCTTAGATTTTTCCTTCAACTTTTTTCTAATTCTCCATTTTTTCCACGCACCAAAAGTAGCCTAATAGCCTGATATGTGAGTGAACAACATTGTTGAAAGAAAAATGAGGGGATTTTTTTTTTAAATGAATGAATGGAAAAAGTCTTGCAAATTGGCATCAAACTTGTCTTCTAAGCAATTCCCTAAGTGTCAACCTTTGGCTCTGTATAATACCTTCTTCACTTCTTCTATTCCTGTAAACCCATCATCTTAGTTTTTCACATTAAGATCAGAAGCACATCATGGAAGAAGGAAAAGTTTGGATGACATTGAAGTTAAAAGACATGGGGAGTAGTACTTCAGCAATATCATCCAGCAAGGAAAGTAACATTCCATTAATTTAATTATTAGTTTTTAACTTCATTTTAATTTTGTATATATTATTATTGTTATTATTATTATTATTAGTAACTACAACATTTAATTATTGTTTTAATTACTTGCAGATTTTTAAATTGATTTATCCTAACCAAAACATAATACTGGTTCTCACTGCAAGTCGCGAACACCATGTTTGGGAGTGGAAAACCTCCGAGTTTGGAAAAACTACCATGGTACGTACCATTAATTATTTAAATTTTTTGGCTAGCATCCCAATCTAATTATCACACTATCATCATCATCAAATTAACATTAATTTATACTAGTATTTTGCAATGGCAGGTTTCTACAACGGAGGCGCCATTTCTGGGAAGGGCCACAGGAAGACATACGATGATGAATGAGATGGCTCATAATCCTGAATCGCCCATTCCATGCTTTGCTGTAAGAGGAAATCTTCTGCTCTCTACATCTGATGGCTCACCTTCCCTCTTTGCTATTGGTCTTACGCAGGTAATTTATAAGAGGACCAGTCTCAATTGACTGAATCTCTGTTTTCTGTCTTAATTAATCTGTGTGACATATACATATTTATATATTTATATATAGCTGGGCATATATATGTTGTATATATATTGTCTAAATTCTCCTCCCTTTTTTTTTTTTCTTCACAGAAATTGACGACCTTCAGCAGATTGAACCCCTTGATCTCTTCAATGACCTTCATTAACGCGGAAAATTCCTTTGCGCTCGGATACTTGAACGTGGATCTCCTTGTCTGCAGCTATAAACCAAAATTTATAAGTTCATATAAATTTGTAAGTTCATATATATATATTATATATGGATTTTTCTTCACTTCAGTTGAGCAGTTCAACTACATGCATTTGTTAGTGAAGAAATGCTTGACATTTTAATTTGTAGGGGGCCGAAGGGGAACATGGTCCTTACGGAAGCTTTACTGGTTATGCACTGGTTGAAAGTACAATTAAGGGGGCTCATCCGCAAACAGTTACTGGCCTTGCCTGCTCCTACTATTCTCTTGTATCGCCAGGCGCAGATTCTTTGGTACTGATTGATGCATGGTTTACTAATAGTGTTACATATCAATCATACATATATCTCCTTAATTACCTGTATTTTGTCAACTTTTTTTTCCTGATTAGCTGCACTTTTGGAGCATCAATAAGCGGAAAAAGGAGCAAGGTTTCGATTTACATGCTCCCCTGTGATCGATGTTCAATTCATGAGCAATGGAGAATATCTATTTGTTATTTTGGAGAGCCAAATTATGCTATTCAATGGAAAGATGCCAACCATGCCATTCCGTCTTGTAATTAGTTGGACAATAAATTTTCTTTTGAACTCGTTAATCAATTAAAGACTTAACTAATTAATTATTTTTTTGTCAATTCATATCACCTACATCGCCATGCATATAATCTTAATGACTGATTGTTCTGTCTCGAAATCTGACTAAACATATTTGGGCTATTGTAGTTTGGATTCATTCATAACGTTCATTGAAACTACAAAAGGTACTTGTGCAGTGGGATAATTATATATTTTCCTTTTTACCACATATATGTGCAGTGGGATCTTCCAAATCCTTCGTGCAAAATTACACATGCAACCCATTCTCACGATGGTGGGTCATTCTTTACATGCTGTGGAGATGCAACAATTTATATCCTCACCGGCTTCTCATTTCAGCTCAAATGCATAATTGCAGCAGCCATCTTCTCAGGTAATAAATAAGTAGCTAGTATAATTGTTTACTTTCATTTTTTTCTAGTATAGTTTTTTCAATTCTCTGTTAAAATTCTTAGCTAAATTAAGTTGCATCGGTTGTCTATATATGATCCTGCAGCTCAAGCCTATTTCCAGTGTGTATAGCAGCTCATCCAGCCAGGACTAACCAATTTGCACTGGGGATGTCTAATGGTGAAGTTATCATCATTGAAACATGGAATGGAGAAGATTGGAGTGCTCTTGCAGGAGAACCTGATCGAATCATCAAGACTCCAGCTATACCACTTTCTTTTTAATTTCTAATTGCTTAATTTGGTTTGACTGATTCTCTTTCAAGGATTGTCATATAATTAGGTCATTTAAACTTCAATTGCTGCTACAAACATATACTACATACTTTTAGGCCCAATTTGGTGATAAGTTTATCAAACTGATCGGTTGAAATTGCTTCAACATCAAAATGAAATAATAACAATAATAATAATAATATTATTGTGCAAGTAGAGCTATTCATGTCTTTTTATTTTATTTTTGTTCACATGTATTTAAAAAAAAATTATCCACTTAACTCATCAAGTAATTTCTTTTTCATAAGGTAGCTTTTGTTATTATTATATTATTATTAATTTTTCACTCATATCAGGAATGTCAAAATGTAGTTGAGAATATTGCATGTTAATTAAATCACGGTTTAATTAGAAAGAAGATGAGAGCCATGACAATTTTCTTTTTCACTTTCCTATATAGTAGAGCCTTCTTATAATTTATACATTTAATATTCTAAAGATTAATTTCTCATTGCAAATTGGTCAAGCCAATTGGGGCAAAAAAATAACAAACTATGATCAAAGCCAAGCAGCCCAATGCTAAATTTACAATAAGCTGTTTAAACATGGATAGCCAATTCAATTAAAAAAAAAAAAATGGATAGCCAAAAGGGAACTACAATTGGCTTCTTTTACATGTCTGGAGCTTTTCCAAGTCCAATTTATGAGAATCCTTTTACATATATTAGGTTTCTAGCCCATGCTTCTCAGCGGGAGTGAAATAAAGTTATATATTTATAATTTAATTGTAAAATAAAACAAAATTATATATTAATAATTTAAACATTGAATAATGTATAAGGGAAAAAAGTTGTGTACTTATTTATATTTTAAATATTTATATTAGTTGAAGTCAATGATGATGAGATATTAAACTTATTTATTAAAGGCTTGTTTGCTTATCATCATCATTGGATCACAAAAGAATAGATAATCTTATTTGCAACTCAACACTTAACATAGAAAACAATACCTAATAACCAAAAGAAAGAAAGAAAGAAAGATATATTAGTTTAAAACACTAATTATTGCAAGAAGACTCTAAGATAGACAAAAGTAATAACTTCTTAAAGCCTTAAATCAGTGAATTGCACTCTTGCTGATCTTACAAATCTATTTTGCCTAAAATTATTACCACTCAATTTAACTCAAGACTTACATAATTTTTCAAAGAACACAATTAAATGTTAGCTTAGAAACTTGCAAAACAAAACAAATACAAAGAATGAAATACTACACAGTTGAATGAAAAAGTAACATTCAAAAATCATCTAATGTAACAAGTGATAATTTTGCAAATTCAAAGAAATTAACATCCAACTACCTCATCTATCAAAAAAACCTTCACTTTTAACGAATTTGGAACAAATCTTCTTTAAATGAAAAATCGAGAACACAATTAATCACTAATTACAAAAAGAAAAATAATACCAACATCTCATTATTAATTGAAAAAAAATAACAAACGAGCTTATATAAAAAGTAAAAAGGATCGGCATAGAAGGACCAAAGTTAATTAACAAATCTTCAAACCTCAACTTGATTCTTTTTCGCGAGGATTCTACAATTAATGATTGGTGCCGAACTCTAGACTTAACTCCAAAGCCAAAAAAACATTCTAAGCCACGAAAAAATTGAACAACAAATAATTCTCATTAAAAGAAAACATGTAACCTCAAGTTCATCGTTCAAAACCCAATTTGAAAATGAAACAAATCACATTAACACGGTTGTCACTTGAATAAGTCCAAACATAAGTCAAGCTACATATGAACTATTGTTTCAACATTGCCATTCTTAGTTTCAAAAGAGAAATATTCTCCTCTTTCAATGGTTGGTTCTTAGAATTAAGCCTGCATGCTCCATAGAGGACTTGGATCTTGAGCTCAGGCTTAGAGTTCTATCAAAGATGAAGTAATGGATAGATCAAAGTATTGCAAAAGAATGATTTCAAATATAGATATTTCTTGCTCGTAAAGAACTCAATAGATCATTACCAGTCTAACTTTGATTTTGTTCCCATTTATGTCACTTCGTTGGAAAACAGACCAAGGCTTATAATTGTTGAGATAATGAAAACTTATTTTCTAGTCATCTTTCTTATATTCTGATACATAATTGTTTCTTAACTTTTTCAGCTTTTTTATATGTTTTCAATATTCCGACTATCTTTCATCTCATGATAATAATGATTTGCAAATGATAAATGGTACTTAAATATCTTCATGATCAAAGATAAAATCTTTAGGTGTCCTTTCAGAATTACTAAAATAAGCAATGACTAATAGTTGAATATACCAGTTTTCTACAATAAAAATCTCCATATCTAATCTTATCTGTTAACCAACTCTTTCAAGCTAAAGAATAAAAGTCTTTAACTTGTTTCATTTAAGCCCATCATAGTTTATTATATTACCTATCAATATTTTTTCAGGAGTAGTAATGATAAAAGTAATTAAAATAGCTCTTAGATTTGTTAGAAGTAAAGATAATTGTGCTTGGAATCAAATGATCCTGCATCATGTACATGTTGTACAGGTGAAAAACAGTTTTTCACTAAAAAGATAATGAAAATTAACTAATATAATTCCCCTTTTTACACTCTGAACTACTATTGTTAATTATAAGTCAAAACATGAATTATGTAGAGAAAATAGAGATAAAAGGAGAGTTGGATTGATGAATTTGACTGTGGGGGTTTTAACGCTGTGAAAGAACTAACAGTAAGTCACTTCCATTGCTATTGAGGGACATATCACAACATGAATTCTCTTTTTTACTTATTATTATTATTGTTTTTATTTTTTTTGCCAATTGTTATTGTTGTTATTATACATGCATCAACTTAGGATTTATTAGACTTTTTAACAGTTCCACATCCCTTATAATTTATACATTTAATATTCTAAATATTAATTTCTCATTGCAAATTGGTCGAACCAATTTGGGCAAAAGTAACAAACTATAGCCAAAGCCAAGCAGACCAATGCTAAAGTTACAATAAGCTGTTTAAACATAGATAGCCAATTCAATTAAAAAAAAAAGACAGCCAAAAAGGAATTACGATTGGCTTCTTTTACATGTCTGTAGCTTTGCCAAATCCAATTTATGAGAATCTTTACATATATATATATATATATGAGTTTATATTTGATATATTATTAGTATCTAAATTTTATAAATTGTCAGTGAATCAGGTGATGACAATTTATTAATGAGATGAATCAAATGATAATACCTCATTAATGAGTAAGTTTTTAAACAAATTTTAATTTGCATACATTTATTTTAAGGGTTGATATTACTCATTAATGAAGTCTCATTATCTAATTCACTGATAGCATATAAAATTTATACACTAACAGTGTATTAAATATAAAGTCTCTCTCCCTCTCTCTCTCTCTCTCTCTCTCTATATATATATATATATATATATATATATATATATAAGAGATCATTATGGCTAAACTCCCATTTCTTATTCCTTAATCAACAAGACAAGAAACAAGGTATGAACAATTTCAGTTCCTATTCCTTTATAATTTAATTTTAATTTCCTTTAACTTTTCACATATTTTTTCCACACACCAAATTCAACATAGCATAGTAGGTAAATATGTAAGGTAAAACTAAAAATCCATTGAAACTAAAGCAAAGGAGCTTTGTCTCCAAGATATTATGCATTAAAGAAGTTAGAGAGTGATTCTTCGATTAGAGAGTGATTCTTCGATCGTTAAAAATGACTAGTCTTGCCTTTTGAGCTTAATACAAGGAATTCATAAGAGCTTCACTTCATTCATATCCAAGTTTTAATTGGCAAAATGAGGTCAAAACCTTTTACTTGAATTGCATATTTACCTGACTTTTAAAAGTACTATACACAAAATCGATTAAATATGATGATCCCATAAGTCAACTTAATTAAAAAAATCTCTATGATGATGCATCATTATGCATGCCACATAAAACAACAATTTGACTTAATACTTTTGATTCATTACATTTGTTTAATTTCTTAGTATTTGGGTTTCTTTTTTACTTTATATATGAAAAGAAGAATAGTGATGTAACTAAAAGAATTGTGATGAAACCAGAGCAGTTGACAATTGATGGTACTTACATGTAGAGCTTAAAGAGGGACCACATAGGTGAACATAAGCTGCATTTAATGATCTTAGGCCAACGTGATTGTATTTAATGATTCCAAGCAAGTTGGAAGCTAGTTGGTCTACTGTAAAATAATGTCTTGATGGGATGTTATTGGAGGCAATTGTGTGAGTCCTTCATATATAAGGGTGAGCCCATTTTGTGGTGAGGGGTCTGGATGTCGATCGACCTTTTTAAGTGCTAAGGCAATAGTTAGACGTATACTGACTTGGTGAGCATGAGGATTGACCTTGTGACTTGTAAGTAGGTACAACAATTGCCCTCTAAATCGGAAGGGTTATAAAGTGACCACCTTAAGACCTTAGGCTGATGGCATACCATTGTGAGAAAATGGAGGCTATTTCAATGAGCCGTCACTTGTCAAGATACAGATAGTAGGTGGAAACCTAGGAAAAAAGTTTAATCTTTTATTGTGCATCATATGTGGTAAGTTTAAGTACAAGAAAATGATGAATGAACAACACAAATAATTTGAATACAATAAATACAAAGATATAGACTTTGAAGCTCTAAAAACTCTTGATTATTTGAGAGAATGAAAATATGGCTTGTTAGCTTTTGCTCTCTTGATTCATCAATCTTCTTGGTGTATTGAAGTGCCCAATATATAGAGAAATTGAAGAAGTAACCATTTGGGAAGCTTGAAAAGTGAAAGTAGCTGTTGAATGCATGAAAAAATAGCAGTTGGTGTGATTCCACCTAGACCCGATCGATCTTTTCCTTAAGGGGATCGATTGGTTCAAGTTTTATGTCATTTCATGCTTAAAAAAAATGACCCCATCGATCCCTTCCATGAGGGAATCGATCCTGTCAATGGCTAGGTGGTTGTCTCTTATTTTGCACTCTATTCACTAATTTGGTCATATCTTGAGTTATATAAATTCAAATCACAAATCGTTTCAAGATTTAGAAACTAGACTTAAAGGGATTTCTATCCATATAAAATTCATCACCTAATTCATTGATTATGAATTATAGCAAATTTTCAAAATTACCCATTGTGCAATTTTTCTGACAACTACAGAGTGTCTAGTAAAAATTCAAAATCTTTTGCTAAAAAATTTGGTTTTTGATTTTGTTTGATCCATTAGAAAGTAGACTCAATTTTTCCAACCATTTAAAATTTAAATATTAAAACTTTGTGAATTAATACAGAAAAATAAAATAATTTCAATGTTGGAAAACTTTGTTCTTGTAAAACAGCTTTCTTAAATTAATCTTTTTCTCACAACCAATATTATCAAAATTGTATTAAGTCCAAAATAAATAAATTCACTTTAAAAACAATAATTGTACTTTCATGTAAGCTCAAATAAATAATCTTTAAAGATAGATTTGGTTTGAGAAATATGAAACCAAGAAAGGTTTGTTTAAACTTTGAAAATCATATTATTTATTTAGTACCAAAATATAAAATTTAAAAACATGTACTAAATAAATCTTTTTTAAAATATTGATCAAGCTTATTTAGTTTAATGTTTTATCATTTCAAAATACGGGTCAATTTAAGGCTAATAGTAGCTGTTAAGCTTGAAAATTTATGGCTTGGCTAGGGGTCTTCAAGCTAGTGATGGTCAGCGAGTAACTTAAGAGAGGCCAACTATGGTTACCTTTGCTGGTGTGTAAGAGAGTGTTGGTGTGTAGAATGTTGAAATGGATCAGGGTAATAGAGGGGTGCCAAATATGGGTGGGTCTGTGGGTTTGGCTTTTAGCATGTTAAATGCTAGAGTTATAAACGAGGGTAATCATATTATTTATTATTTTAATTGATTATGGTGAATTGATTTTAATTTCCTTCTTGCTTTGCATAAATGAATCATACTGCCAAACTCTAAAAAATCTTTCAATAGAAGAAGTAAAAAGAAAAGATGTCACTATAGGTTAGTACTCCTCCTATTAAGAAACAAGCAATGGGGAGCTCCAACACGTCTAGTGGTGTAGTGCTTGCTAGCAGGGCTTAACCAATGGTGACCACTTTGGTGCTTGCTGTGCCTCAGGTTGTAGTTTTTAATATGCCTTTTTGACAGCAATCATGCTTTTTTCCTCCTCAATTGTTGTTATGGTCAGTGCCTCTATGATAAGTTCAATGCCAATTCCACCATTCCTTGAACCATGCCACCAGCGATTTCAACTTTATCTATGGTGGTTAACATTACCATTGGTAGGCCTACAAACAAAGAAATGAAAACATCTTTCATTTCTATCAATGAGTGACTAACTACTTTCTTTCTTGCTGAGGCAACGTGTCTATGGGCTACAATTAGTCTCTCTTGCTTTACCAGAGAAGGTGCAATAGTTTTCTATTCTTAAAAACTTACAAACTTAGTTATGTCTAGCTACTGAGGTAATTATTAAGTAAAGTTAATAATTTTGTGTTTGTGATTTTTTAATGCTGAATGGAGTTGTTGACTATGACTATGCTTTGATATGTAGTCCTTGGCAAACAAGGTGGGTGTATACTAACAGGTGAGATTATTGGTGGAAGAGTTGTGGCGTAAGAGGGAAATCCTATAAGAAAAGGCCTAATCTAAGGCCAATCAAGACACCTTGTTGTAGGAAAAAGATGCCACCATTAAAGGCTTGGAGATTCTGAATGTCATGTTCTAGAAAAAAGTAAAATAGTTGAAAACCTAGCCAAGGGAAGCCACTAGGAGGAATGTTGCATGAAGCATTGTTTAGATGTTACAACTACTTGTTTAAAGAAAGAAAAAAAAAGAATAAACTGCATGGTGAGTTGGTAGTGGCCACTACCCATGCTAGCCAAGCAAAAAAAGAGAAAAACCATAGTTTGGTGCAAGCCTAATAATTATAAAAGCTGGCCAAACTGAAGGTAGAGTTGGAAATAGAATATGTTGAGTCTTTCAGAAGGTTGGCTAAATAGCAGAATGAGTAGACTAGTGTTTGCTTAGCCATTAGCGAGTAGTACAGGTTTTTTACCATGTACCAGGTTTAACTACAACTAAAGCCTCTAGACATAAGAAGGGTGGATTCTTAGAGATGAGAATGCCATTAGAGGACTTCAATGTAAAGTATATCGAAGACATGGCTTAATTGAAGAGGGTGAGGATAAGTGAAAGGATTGGCAAGATTTCAATAAGCCCTGACTTGAATGCCCTACCCATCATTGTTAGGGACCCTTAGGCTAGTAGTTCTAGGAACTAACATGCTTCATTTAGGTGCGAGACCGATGCTATTATTCCTCCCTCTGATGTTGTTGATCCTTCCATTACTTTAACTAATGATGCTTTAGGTCCTGATGCTTCTTAAGAATTTTATATACATTTTTTGTATTTTTATTTTTGTGTTTATTTTAAGTTAAATTCTTTGTATTTATACAATCATCATTAATAAAAGTGAAAATTTCTATAGCAATTCTTGCCTTGTGTTTAATTTACACTATTGATTCATGCACATGTCTAAGCTTATGTAGTACATTGAGGGTAAGGCCTTGTTTCATTGTATGAAAGTTTAGTTACACCAAAGTTTATGCTAGAAAGGATTTTGGTGACTATTAGTTTCGCATTATAACTTTAAGTAACTTGACTTGTCTTTGATGACTATCAATTTAGTAGCATAACTTTACGTAATCTAAACTTGCTTTAGTGATTGCAAATTTAGTAATTGCATTATTTGTGTCTTAGACTTGTGGTTTTCAACTCAGTTGGTTGTCAACATTAAGTAACTATGCATGATGATTTTTATAGATATGGAAGTTTACTTAAGTCAAGCTAAGTTCATTTCAACTTTGTTGGGAATACTAAGTAATTGAAATAATACTATATAATGATTTTTCTATATATGTGAATATTCACACAATTTTGAATGAATTTCATTTACACATTTCATAGAGACTAAGTAAATTGAGTAACTTTGTATGATGAGTAACCTTGGTGCATACATAAAGGTAGCCAATAAAGTGTATCTCATCATAAGATTGTTTTGTGTTAATAGTGATGCTAGCATTTAGTAAGGCGTAGGAGCTTTAATACAAAGAAAGGTATGACAGGCAAGGTGCGTTTAGCATGTTGACTGAGAGTGTTAAGATAAGATAAATATGGCGCGTAGGGTGCATTATGTGTATTGGTGTGAGAGCCTTACCACAAAACAAAGATGATGCACAAGGCACATTAGGCTTGTTGGCAAGGTAGCCTTAATGCAAGATAAAAATGGTTTAGGCATATTAGTGTAATAGCTTTAGCGCAAGATAAAGATGGCATGCGAAGCACATTAGGCATGTTATCAGGAGAGTCTTAACAAAAAATATAGATAGTACGAGGGGCCCATTGGGCTTGTTGGCATTAAGCCTTAACCCATAATAAATATGATGTGTAGGACACATTGAGTGTTTTGGCATGAGTCTTAATGCAAGATAAAGATGGCATATGGGGCACATTGGGCATATTGGTAGGAAATAGGGTTTGTATTTGCCCATATGCCTTAACACGAAAATGGATATATGATATAAGATGAGTGGAAAAAGCGATAAAATGCTAAATTTTTTTAATTAAGATTTCATGCTCACAAATCTTACAAGAAAAGCTAGTGAAATCTATATACATATAGAAAAGGAATGAATACTCTTAATTACCATAAAGTAATAAACTTAAAAAACATGGTAACCAAATAGTGGATGCTATTAGAGATAGTACTTATTTAGGTAGATGGCATTCCACGTCTTTGGTATGGGATTACCCTTTATGTCTTACAACTATATGCTCCAAAGCTAATCATAACAGAGATCTAATATAGTCTTTCCCAGTTTGGTGACAACCTTTTTCTTTCTCCCGTTGGTTTATTGGCTTTACAATTTTTTAATACCAAGTTACCTATTTGGAAATGCTTGTACTTGACTCAAGCGTTGTAGCATTTGGTGACCTATTGAGCCCTAAAAATAATTTTTACTTTAACTAAGTCCTTGGTTTCTTATAGTAGATCAAGATTTACTCTCAAGGATTCTTCATTCATCTCAAGGTTAAAATGTGTTATCCTCAATGTGTTTATACCCATCTTGGCTATTGTGACAGCCTTGTTCTTAAGTTAGAGTAAATGGGGTTTTGCTTGTTGCTAAATAGTCTACAATTCTAATTACCTAAAGTATTTCAAGGGTTTCCTCAACCCAAGCTCCTTTCGTTACATAAAGTTTATTTTTCAATGTAGTTAAGATCTTATGGTTCATCGACTCTACTTGGCCATAAGTTTAGAGGTAAGTTATCGAGTTATGAACCAGAGCCACTTTAAAGTTTTGACAAAAGCACTTTAGCTTATTAGCTTGAAATTAGGTTCCATTTTTTGCCACTATGGTGTTTCAAAGATCAAATCTACATATAATAAACTTTCACATAAAATCTTTTATTGTCTTTATAGTAATCGTGGTGCCAAGCTCCGTGTCAACCCGCTTAGTCATATAGTCACAAGCTACAATCATGAATTTTTTCTAAGCTATTGCTATGGGGAAAAGGCCCAAGATATCAATATCTATTGCATAAATGGCGAATGACTAAAGATCTAATTTAGTACTTCTACTGGTTACCATGGGACTTTGGCAAATCGCTAGCATTTGTCACATTTTCTAACTAGGTCAACTACATTTTTCTTCATAGTGAACCAATAATAACCCTGCCTTGTGCCTTTTATGCTAATGCTTGTCCACTTAAATGATGGCCACACATACACTTAAAATGTATTTTATCTCAGTCGACACCAAGCATTTGAAAAAAGGGAATAAGAAGGCTATCTAGTAAACGTATCCCCCAAGAATGCAAATCTAGTTGTTCTCATTTAGATTTTGATAAAAAAAACAGGGATATATGTCATTAAGAACCCATTGTTTAACCACATTGGGGCATAATTTTGAAAAAGTTTTTATAAATGTCTATCATTTTAAGAACTTTAAAAAATAATGCAAGTTTGAAAAATTCGAGTCTTTTTATGTCAGTCTTTTATTTATCTTTCATCATTTCAATAAAGTGATAGATGTATTTTCATTAAATATCCTCATTTGTTCCATTGCTTTTATATGCATGCCTTTCATATTTCACCCACTCTCATATTTTAAATAATGAATGTTTAGGCAATCATGACAATAATTCAAGATTCGATTTTGAAAGTATCATTCATATTAGTGGAATTGATAGGTTGAGACTTTTAATTTGTTGGGATCATTAAAGTAAAAGAGGATTGGTTTTATGAAATGAAACTAGCATGGGATTTTGCTCATTCATAGATGGAAATGATGTAGTGTGTGGCTTTTTTTTTGTGATAGTTCACTCACATGTTTACTTTTAGTCAATAAATGTTCTTCATTTAGACTATTCATATTTGAAATAAGAAATGGCCATCTTTCTTCTACCCTTAACACAATGAGTAAAATTATCCATTTGTTATCCTATTTGAGCTTATTGAATTTTCTTTGGAAGAAAACCTAACCAAGGATCACCCTCCCCATTCGAGAAAAATTTAAAAAAAGCTTGATCATAAAGAGAAAAACAATAAAAAAGAAAAGTGAAAGTCCCTAATGACTTTAAGAGCAGCGAAAAAAAACTCTTTAGTGCTAAGATCTTTCTTGAAAAAGGATGAAAAGTGCAAATCAAAAAAATATGAAGAAAAGAAAAGAAAAAGAAAAGAAGAGAATTGATGAAGAATGGGTCCAAACTGCTCCATATGATAATAAATGATCTTTTGGTTTATCACCCTTCAAATTAATTTTAGGCCAATTTATCCATTTCTTTCATAACCCCTCACCTTAGCTATGTTACATCCTTTTAAAGTCTATTTTGATCGAATGTGAATGCCCAAAGTGGAGAATCATGAATTGAACTAAGACAAACTTTTAATGAGAATGTTGAAAATTTTGATCAAAATGTCATTGATGAATTATTGGGAAAGAGGAAATAAGAAGGAAAGGATGCGAAAGAGATGTGCAACAAAAAAAGTAAAATAAAAAGAAAAACAAAACAAAACACAAAAAAAAAAAAAAAAAGAGGAAGAAGGAAGAAGGAAAACTTAATCTGAAAACCCAAAAGAGTAGTTTAAGTAACAAAAAGGAAACTTGGAAAAATAACCTTGATGAGGATCCCCAAGAAATAAGGATAATATTTGAATTGATGAAAGATCAATAATACCAATGGAATGAGCTTTTGGAAAAGAATTTAGAATTAATTTGTCTATAATTGTCTAAATATTCATTATCTTAGATGTTGTGTGCCCTTTCCAACATTTATCTTGATGATTCATCTAGAAATGATTTGTTTGCCAATTTTTTTTACCAGACTTATTCTTATAATGAATACCTTTTCTTAATTTTTCGTGTTCTTCATCATTTATTTTTTCCTATGATGAATTTAAAAAATGTGATGGATTACATTTGGCATTGAATTGAAATAATGATGAATGAATAAATGACTGTTATGAAAGATCCTTGCATTATTTCAAAGTGATTGTGGCATATTGAAAATAAAATGTGAAATATGAAAGAAGTTTAAAATGTGATTGATCTTTGTGGCTTACAAATGAAAAGAAACATTCAAAATGTTGAAATCAAATGATAAAGCTAATGAAGAGGAATTTTGGGTCACAAATCAGTTGATACATTTGTTGGCCAAATCCTAGGAAGTTAAAGAAAAACATGATGAGAAACTAAACAGAAGACATGAAGAAGAGTCTTGAGATCCCATTGAAAGAAGAAAACTTTGAATTTGGATGATATAATGAATAAGACTATTTGATGATGCATGATAGCTTATATTGAAAACCACAAGGGTTGGTGAGTTAAAAGGAGTGAGAAAATAAATCAAGAGTTTTAAGAACCCTTTGATATACCACAATTGAAAAGATAAATGAATTGCATAACATACATTGTATTCACCACATGCATTACATGCATGCATCATACTAAGAATATTGCACTCATTCATGGCATTCATCATGCATATTTGGAAAAAAAAAAAGAAAAAAGAAAGTCTAAAGTTTGAAATTGGGTAAGAATTTTGCATTCATGTGTTGTATTCACTACATTCATTACATGTTGCATATATCATTGCATTTATTACACTCATGTACTTCATGTTTAGAAAAGAAAGATCAAAGTTTGAGTTGTGAAATTAGGATGGAATTTTGAAAAATCTTTGGCTCATGTTCATTGTTTGCATACATTGTGTTCATCATATTCATCCTATGCATCATGTATGTTTGAAAAAAAGAAAAATTAAAGTTTGAATCTTGAAATTGAAATTGAAATTATGGAAAATCTTTTCATTCATTGCATGCATTCATTGTATATGTTTGGAAAGCGAAAAGGAAAAACTAGATGAGGAAATAATTGTGAGAAGAGACATTGGTAGGCAATCAATGATGATTTAGATGAGATGTAGAAACTCAATTTAAGGTAAGATTTTCTTAAATTTCAATGCCTCTATTAGGGAGTAGTTTTTTCAAAGGTATGATCTCATTTTATTTTCCAAAAGTTTCAAAGCCTCAGTTGTAGGGGAGGATTTTCTTTTTAAAAGTTCCAAAGCCTTAGTTGTAGGAGAGTATTTTATTTTCAAAAGTTCCAAAGTCTTAGTTGTGGGGGAGCATTTTATTTTTTAAAAGTTTCAAAGCTTCAGTTGTAAGGGAGCATTTTTCTAAAAAAAAAAAGTTTCAAACCTCTAAGGAAGAGCCTTTGCAATTTTCCTTTTCTATTTTTCTTGACCCGAACAAAATGGATGTCTTTTGCCTTTGTATATTTCTCGTTTTACAAAAAATGTACAAAGAGAGGCAACTGTAGACATCTATTTTGTCCTAGGATTTTCCAAAATTCATTAGGTTAAAAATTTTAATTTTGATTATGCAATTGGGCCCTTAATTGAAAAAGTGAATTTTGGGTCCAAAGATTAAAACCCAAATTTTATTTATATCTTAATTTTTTAGTTTAATGTTTGTTTTTTAGTTAAAAGAGTCAAAGTCAATGAAAAAAATAAAAAGGGTAAAAACTAAAAAAAATTAAAAAATATGGGATTTTGCATGAAAAATTTTGGATTCAATTCAACTCTTAGATTCTATCTCAGATTTTAACTTTAATGGTTGAATAATTTTGAAAAGATTTGGGGCTTAATCTATTGAAAAAGGGAAGATTACACAGAGAATAAATTTTAAAGAGAAATTTTATATTCGGTTGAATTAATTTTTTTCAAATCGAAAAGGATTCAATCTCTATATAAGGACTTTGAATCTAAGATCAAAAGGGAGGGCTTTACAACAATTTACTTCATAATCAAACAAAGGTCATTGAAAAGAGAGAAAATTTGGACAAAATTTTGAATCAACAAAAAAAAGGTAATCAAGCAAAAAAATTTTGCAAGAAGATTCAATTGGAGTTTTTAGAAGAAAGGTGAAAATTTATAGTACGAAACATCAATTTTTAAAATGTAAAAAATTCTTGGAACTCGTGATTCAATGAGGTAATGTTTGCTTTTTTTTGTGATTTTTGCGTAGTTTTTATAATATTTAATTGTTTACTCTTTTTTTTATATTTATTACAAGATATTTATTTTTGCATGAATTTGCATGACTAATATTATATTTGCATGATTTATATATTATTATTTACATGATTATATATTTAATTGCATGTTTATTTTCATGATTATATATTTAATTGCTTGTTTATTTGCATGATTTATATATTATTATTTGCATGATTATATATTTAATTACATGATTTATATTGTTAATTGCATGATTATATATTGTTAATTGCATAATTATATATTTAATTGCATGATTTATATTATTAATTGCATGATTATATATTTAATTGCATGATTATATATTTGTTTGCATATTTTACATTGTTAATTGCATAATTAGATATTTAATTGCATGTTTTACATTGTTAATTGTGTGATTATATATTTAATTACATGTCTATTTTATTAGTATTTTATTTATTTGTTTGATTATATGATTAATAATATATCTATTTGCATGGTTATTTATTCATTATCATTATTACATGATTTTATATTTATTGCATGATATGATATTTTATTAATTTTAAATGATATCTAATTACATGATTTTATATTTATTGTGTGTATAATTGCATGATTATATTACTAATATATTTGTGTGATTATATTTGATTTCATGATTATATATTTGCAAGGTATTTTATATTGTTGCTTTGCATTTATATTAAAATATATTTGCATGACATATATATTTATATGATTATTATTATTGTATAATTATGTATAATTGTATGAATGATTTTTATGATATGATTGCATGATATAATTTTATAATATATTTGCATGATCATTTTAGCATGATATGATTTAATATTTATTGTATTATTGCATGATTGCTTAATATTTTGATAGAATTTTTGTATCACCATGTTATGATTTTGATTTGCATGATAAAAACCATCTTCGATTAAAGCTTAGATAAGATAACACATAATTAACTTGGTATTAATTTTGACCGTAAAAAGGTGTTGATACCTTCTCTACACGTAACTGACTCTCAAACTTTAGTTCTGATGATGTAGACCAGAACCAATTTTTTTAGGGACACGTAGTTTACACTTAGGATAACCTTAGAAAGGATAAATTCACATAGATAACTAATCATACATAGATAAAAAAGATTGATGGCGATTCCATGATTTTTGTGTCTCATGGGTAGGTTTTTCCAATCTAAATGTTATGATAATAGCAACTTAAGAAATCAAATTATCATGCAAAGATACTAAATTAACTAAAATTGAAACTAAAATTAAACTTAACAAACTTAATTCAACTTTTGAAACCTTAAGAACAGCAAATTAAACCTAATCTAACATGCTTAAAACATAAACAATGTAAATAAATTTAAAATAGTAACTAACATAACTGAACTTAAGCAAATTAAACTTTAAATCATGTATAAACATTAAACTCACTCTAATAACTTGAAATCATAACTTATGCAACTAAATTTAACTTGAGAAACCATAAATCAAATTACCGTAAAACTAAATTAACCTTAAATTGCATAACTGAGCATGAATTAAATTAAAACAGCAAATTAAAGTAAATAGTAGGAACAAAAATTTAAAGAGCTTAAACTTAAATTAAATCAAAATAGAATTTAAATTGTTTGAAAAACTTAAATTAAACTTGCAGAAAATTAAACTAACTTGAAAGAAACTAAATTGAATTGAAAACTTAAGAAAACAATCCAAAAAAGCATAAAAGAATAAAGGCTGGTTTGTCACCCCAAGTCTCAAACAAAAAAGAACTTAAAAGAACAAAAAAACCTATAGGATGGGTTGTCACCCCAGCAAGGAAAAGAAGAATGAAATAAAAGACTTGTTGGGAATCCAGACCACCACGAACATAATGGCAGTCGAGGCAGGAAGCTTTGCAGAACCTTTGGGCAGCGCAGGTGCCAACAAAGATTAAAATACTGGCTTGGAAAATTTGCAAAGAAATAATCTCAGTGTTTCAAAACTTGGCAAGAAGCAGGTTATTAATGGAGGCACTTGTCCAAGATGCGGACGGGCCGAGGAATCAGTTCTCCACACGTTACTAAAATGCACATGCGCTAATGCAGTATGGCACCACGTTGGCTTCAACTGGGACGAAGTTGTTGAGGGTTTTGGTGATTCAATGGGACGACTGCTTCATGTATCGGAGAATTATGACCGGTAGAAGTTTCACTTATTCATGATTACTGTTTGGGCTATGTGGTCTGACAGGAACAAGGAAGATCATGGGAAAGGTCGAAGAGAGGCTGGGATGATAGCGTTATTTGCTAAAAGAGCAGAAAGCAGAAAGCACTGAGGGAGGACCAACTCCAACATAACTGGAAAACCACCAGTGGGTGGGCAGCTCAAAGTAAATTTCGATGATGCAATTGATGTACACAAGAAGCTTGGAGGAATCGGAGTGGTGGTGAGGGATGATGTGGGTCAAGTACGAGGAGCATGCACAGAAATAGTGCCATGGAAATTTGATGCATTCTGTGTTGAGGCAATAGAAGCAGTCCGGGGCTTGACTTTTGCTAAGGAAAGGGGATTCACCAACATTAGTCTGGAAGGAGAAGCCCTGTCAATTATCAAAAAATTAAAACTACTCGAGCCTTAATCTATCCCCTATAGGCACAATTATAGAAGAAGCAAAAACTTTGGCAGAAGACTTCTCTTCATGCAGATTTCTCCATGTTAGGAAAACTTGTAATGTTTGCTCATAGATTAGCAAGACATGCATTAGATAATCAGAACTCTAGGCAATGGATTGAGGAATGCCCCCACTTTATTCATAACATTGTAATTTCTAATGTTGGACTTTCTGGGTGATGAATGAAGAGTTTTCCTTCTTCTTTTTAAAAAAAAAAAAAAATCTTTAATTCACCATATAGGAAAGATGTTGATCCATTTTTTTGCAGCGAATATGCCTATAGATAGTGCAAGAGCATTCTTGATAAAGTATTATCTAAAGGCTTGGCTAGCTGGTGAATATCAAGATTGGTAACTTGTTTTCTTCTATTAGAAAAATGCTTCCTTAATTAGAAAAACAAATTAGCAGATATTGATTTGTTTTTTAAAAAAAATCAATCAAATTGAAAAATGTTTACATCCATGTTTGGTATTTTAAAATGGAATTTATAATTAGCATAAATATATAAATTTCTTTTTTTCTAAAGGCATAAATATATAAATTGCACAAGATATACAAAATTTACTTCAATTTTTGAAACAAAATATGATGAAATTGAACTAATGAATGGATTAATTCTATAAAGTAACGTGGAATTCATTTAATTCAGATGCATTGGAGAAAATTTTCCTTTTTAAAAAAATATTATTTCCCAGACTAAAAATTCATAGAAAATTGTTTGAGTACTCCTTATAGCTTATCCCTCTGTGCCAATGTCCACAATAATTAGCTTGTTTTGCAAGGAAATTTGCTTTTTTTTTTTGGGCAATAATTGAAAGTTTAGAAATTCCCTAATCAATTTTGTTATATTTAGCATTTTAGCTAGATGAAAGAATTAAGAGCTTCATATATAGCAATTAATACTTATCTTTTTGTCTTCCTAATTATTACATATTTTATTTTAGCAGGACTCATTCGAATTTGCTCCATCCATAGACCATTCACCATGCAAGCAGAAATTTTTTTTTTTTTTTTGGGAAATGTGGAATCAACCAAAGACTTGTTAAAATTATATATGGAATATGTGCGGTATCATGTTGTCTAAAAAAATGTTTTATTATGTTTATATATATATATAATATATGCATAAACCAAGACATTAATTTTTAATTTTATTGAAGATAGTTTATGCATGAACTAAGACATTAATTTTTAATTTTATTAAAGATAGTTTATGTATTAAAATATTAATATCGCCTAAATTGTTTTCAAAGTGAAGAATCATACGAAACTTCTACTTTTTTAATCAATCCTAGGTGTATATGGATTACAGGTCTTCATGGTAATTGGACTGTATTGAGTAAGCCCGATTGGTTTTTTAAAAGTTTTATCCAAGATTCATTTCGATTCGAATTTTTTAAAAATATTAAAATATTTTAAAATTAAATAAATAAAAATTATTTTTATTAATAAAATAACACATAAGATTTAGCTCAAACTCATAAAATCAAGTTCAAAATCCAACCTGGACAGAGTTGTACTCTCTCTGATCGAACAACTTGATTTGTAAACAAATCTAATTTATATACATGCATATTTAATTTGTTGTTATTTTACATTCAAGTCTATTTTCTTATTTATTTTTTTATGAGCTTCAAAAATCATTTCAAAAAATAAATAAGATAATGTTTGATATTATTTTCAAGAGTATCATGATAATTTAATCATCAAAATAATCTTATTACTAAGAGGATTTTATCATTCATGGTCTAAAATCACTTTATTTGATTAAAAATTATTAATTCTTAATAATTAAATATCTTAATATTTGGTATTACTAAAAATCAATCATTATTTTGTATGAAAGTACCAAAATAATCATACAAATTATAATTATTACACAAATTAATGATTTCAATATTATTTACAGACAATAATTTGTATATAAAATATTAGTAATATCTTATTTGCTTCATAATAAATATAATTAAATTAAAAATATATTTATTGATAGTAAACTAGTTTTTATAATATAAATTATATAAAAATATTTAAATTAAAAAATGAAATTAATATATTAAAATCAAAAGTTATATTATAAATAAATTTTAAAAAATTAAAAAAATTACACAAAATATTTTAGAACTTGTTAAAATGAATATCAGTTTGAAAATATAAAAATTATGATATAAAAATAATTACAATTAATTTTAAGAATATGCAAGTTCTTAATTCACTTATTAAATGAGCAATATTTACTATTATTACATTTATATATCATTTTATTATAGTAATGAAAGTTTTTCAATTCTTTGAATGAGAATTAAATCACTTTTTTAAAACAATAATTTAATCGATCTAAAATCACTATTACATAATATTACTAAATAATTATAAAAAAATAGTAATTTAATTATTATGTGTAAATCAACATAATTTTTGAATAATCACCCCTATATTAAACATTACCTAAAATTACAAGATGACTTGAAACTTCAAATACACCCAAGGGAATAATTTTTCCTTTTCACACATATTCTATATTTCCTTATTTGCAAATTGGTACAAAAATGTGTGGTAGGTAATTTGCCAAAATAAAAAAAAAGGAAAAGCTTGTCAACTATTATAATCACTTTTCGCTTTCAAGTTTCAACAAATCATCCGTGATTAACCAAAATACTTTTAAATAAGTTTTAATTGTCTATATATATATATATATATATAAGTATGAATTTTAAAAATGTTAAAAATAATTGATCATAATACTTTTAATTAAAATTTATCAATTAATTTAATTTAATTTAATTTTTATTATTAAATTAATCAATTAATTAAATTATTTTTCTTTATTAGACTCCTTTTGAAACACAATATTAAGTTCTCACATTATTTATCAAACAAAATTTTAGATTAGAAATAGTCATTGTTAAGTTTTAAATAATACTCCATCTATCCTTTATTGTTTGTCCACTAAGAGTTTATACAAACTTTAAGAAAGAAAACTTAAGATCATTTTTACTCTTTAGGCGCCAATTACTTTTAGACAACTTTTTTGCAAAGTTTTTGGCGCATGCCAACTTTCTAATTGAACAAAATTCATTAGCTTTTCCCGCTTACTCCGCACCAATCTTATTAAGATAATTAATGATTAAAATCCAAGATGTTTTCATTTTTCATGGCAATCAAAAACTTCTGATTTAGAATCAAGAAATAGAGCATGGATGGAGAAAGTTGTTGTCTCTAACAGGATTGAGGACTTTACTTGTTTGGTCATTGGAGAGTATGGGTGGAGTGCTAACATGGAAAGGATCATGAAAGCCCAAGCTGTGAAGGACAATAGCATGAGCTCTTACATGTCTCGCAAGGAAACAATGGAGATTAACCCTAACAATGGAATCATGGAAGAGATGAGGAAGAGAGCTGAGGCCGACAAGAATGATAATTAAGTCGGTTAAGGATCTTGTGCTCTTGTTCTTTGAGATTGCTCTCTTAACCTCTGGGTTTAGCCTTGATGATCCAAACACATTTGCCATTAGGATCCACAGAATGCTCAAGCTAGGTTTAAGCATTAATGAGGATGAGACCGATGGTGATGATGCTGACATGCCTGCTCTGGAGGAGAATGACGTTGAGGGTAAATTTTGATAATGCTGAGGATCATTACTTTGTGTAATGATAATAAATAAAAAAGTGATAGTAAATTTGAAAACTTAAGTATATTTATTGTTTATTTTGGATAAGGAATAAATAAATTAGGACTTCTTAGAAAGAAAGATGGACAATAAAAATGGGATGGAATTAGTAATATTTATATAAATGTAAGTGAGGAAGAAAAAAGGTAAAAAGAATAAAAACACAAACAAATATGTTATTTTGTTACATATAGCTAAAATATTACATAATATCTATAAAATATATAAAGCTGTCCCCAATTGATTTTATAAGGGGGACAACTCAGCACTGTATTAAACGAAATTGGGTGGGTAGATTTAGTAAGAACACCCTACTTTTAGAAGCTTTCAAAAGCTTCTCGAAGAAACTTTTTGTTGAAACTTTTAGAAGCTTTCAGAAGCTACTCAAAGAAACAGTCGGATATGAAAAAAAAGGCTAAAGCTTTTGAAGAGAAAAGGTTTTGGAGACTGATATGAGTGAAAAACAAAAGCAAAAAAAAAAAAAGAAGGAAGGGGAATGGAACAATAAACAAGAAGAGAGGAAGGAATCAAGGAGAGAGCTTGGGTTAAAGCTTGTGATGCTGCATTAATATAGGTTCTGAAGAAGTTTATAAGAAAAAGACTAGAACAGAGAGATTAGGAGAGAAGAAGAAAAAATAGTTTCTTTCCCAGCTGCTTTCATTGAAGGTTTTAATGTATGCACCGATCGGTATGATTTTTCATTTTTTTTTGTGCTCTTTTGGTCTCTACAAACTCTAATTCTCTTTGGTAAGGTTCAACAAAATGCAAATCTTCATGAAAACCCTTATAGGGAAGACCATAACCCTAGAGGTCGAATCCAGCGACACTATTGACAATTTTAAAGCCACGATCCAGGACAAGGAAGGTGTACTCTGTTGGGCTAAAAGCCTCTAATCCAATCACACCAGCGGAAGCGAAATCAAACAATAAATCAAATACACAAGAGACAATAATTTAACGTGGTTCGGTCCAACTGACCTGCATCCACGGACGAGAAACAAGATCCACTAGTTGTAAAGAATTACAAACTTAAATCAAATCATCAACCTCACTCAACAATCAATACTCATAAGACACTCACAATCTCCTCTAGTCCTATGGAGTATTCTTAACCCAAACAAACACAAACGCAAACCCTTGTGTACCCTTTCAACATAACCAAACACATACCCATATGCTCCCATACATCATACCTATGTGAACCCTCTCAATCTCCTCTAGTCCACTCACAAACAAACATACACACTCATAAGACGTAGAGCCCTAATACTCCTATGGGGTGTCTATCTCACAAAACCCTACAACTCTCTTACATCTTTTTCTCATACCTAACCTTGTAGAGACTTCACCTATTTATAACCATACAAACTTGCCTATTAAGAATCCATCTCCTCTTAGAATTCTTTTCCTGTAAGTCAAACTTGCCTATTAAGAATCCCTTTCCTTTTAGAATTCTTCTCTTGCAAGTCAAACTTATCTATTAAGAATCCTTTTTCTTTTGAAATTCTTCTTTTGCAAGTCTTCTTGTCCATCAAGCAATATCTGACAAATCTCAAACAAATCTCAAACAAATCTTTTATAGGATTTGAGTCAATATTCCCAATAATCTTCACCTTGACTCAAATTCCATTAATCATCTATCTTCATGCTAGACATGCTTGGCTCCACCTGTAATGGAAGTTTCACAATTATCTTCTCTTCTTTTGTGTCTTCACGCTTCATACAAACAAATCCTCAATTTTCAAAACTTAAACTCGAACTCTTCTCTTGAATCGAGCTCCTCTAAGCTTACTTCTTCCCATATCTCAAACCAATCTCTTTCCATATCTTGAACTGTCAACTATTCTCATGTCTCGAACCATCGGCTCTTTTCACATCTTGAATCTTTAACTCTTCTCACCTTTCGAACCTTCAGCTCTGATATCATTTGTTGAGGAATACCA
Organism: Durio zibethinus; assembly: GCF_002303985.1. The sequence continues at coordinate 7,634,172 of NW_019167882.1, read as the reverse complement.
CAGCTCTGATACCATTTATTGGGGATCACCAAAGCCTCCAATCAAATCACACCAGCGGAAGCGAAATCAAACAATAAATCAAACACACAAGAGACAATAATTTAACGTGGTTCGGTCCAACTGACCTACATCCACGGATGAGAAACAAGATCCACTAGTTGTAGAGAATTACAAACTTACATCAAATCATCAACCTCACTCAACAATCAATACTCATAAGACACTCTCAATCTCCTCTAGTCCTATGGAGTATTCTCAACCCAAACAAACACAAACCCAAATCATTGTGCACCCTTTCAACATAACCAAACACATACCCATATGCTCCCATACATCATACCTATGTGAACCCTCTCAATCTCCTCTAGTCCACTCACAAACAAACATACACCCATAAGACGTAGAGCCCAATACTCTATGGGGTGTCTATCCACAAAACCCTACAACTCTCTTACATCTTTTTCTCATACCTAACCTGTAGAGACTTCACCTATTTATAACCATACAAACTTGCCCATTAAGAATCCATCTCCTCTTAGAATTCTTTCCTGTAAGTCAAACTTGCCTATTAAGAATCCTTTCCTTTTAGAATTCTTCTCTTGCAAGTCAAACTTACCTATTAAGAATCTTTTTTCTCTTGAATTCTTCTTTTGCAAGTCTTCTTGTCCATCAAGCAATATCTGAAATCTCAAACAAATCTCAAACAAATCTTTTATAGGATTTGAGTCAATATTCCCAACAATCTTCACCTTGACTCAAATTCCATCAATCATCTATCTTCATGCTAGACATGCTTGGCTCCACCTGTAATGGAAGTTTCACAATTATCTTCTCTTCTTTTGTGTCTTCACGCTTCATACAAACAAATCCTCAATTTTCAAAATTTAAACTCGAACTCTTCTCTTGAATCGAGCTCCTCTAAGCTTACTTCTTCCCATATCTCAAACCAATCTCTTCCCATATCTTGAACTGTCAACTATTCTCATGTCTCGAACCATCGACTCTTTTCACATCTTGAATCTTTAACTCTTCTCACCTTTCGAACCTTCAGCTCTGATATCATTTGTTGAGGAATACCACAGCTCTGATACCATTTATTGGGGATCACCAAAGCCTCCAATCAAATCACACCAGCGGAAGCGAAATCAAACAATAAATCAAACACACAAGAGACAATAATTTAACGTGGTTCGGTCCAACTGACCTACATCCACGGATGAGAAACAAGATCCACTAGTTGTAGAGAATTACAAACTTACATCAAATCATCAACCTCACTCAACAATCAATACTCATAAGACACTCTCAATCTCCTCTAGTCCTATGGAGTATTCTCAACCCAAACAAACACAAACCCAAACCCTTGTGCACCCTTTCAACATAACCAAACACATACCCATATGCTCCCATACATCATACCTATGTGAACCCTCTCAATCTCCTCTAGTCCACTCACAAACAAACATACACCCATAAGACGTAGAGCCCTAATACTCCTATGGGGTGTCTATCCCACAAAACCCTATAACTCTCTTACATCTTTTTCTCATACCTAACCTTGTAGAGACTTCACCTATTTGTAACCATACAAACTTGCCCATTAAGAATCCATTTCCTCTTAGAATTCTTTTCCTGTAAGTCAAACTTGCCTATTAAGAATCTATTTCCTTTTAGAATTCTTCTCTTGCAAGTCAAACTTACCTATTAAGAATCATTTTTCTCTTGAAATTCTTCTTTTGCAAGTCTTCTTGTCCATCAAGCAATATCTGATAAATCTCAAACAAATCTCAAACAAATCTTTTATAGGATTTGAGTCAATATTCCCAACAATCTTACCTTGACTCAAATTCCATCAATCATCTATCTTCATGCTAGACATGCTTGGCTCCACCTGTAATGGAAGTTTCACAATTATCTTCTCTTCTTTTGTGTCTTCACGCTTCATACAAACAATCCTCAATTTCAAAACTTAAACTCGAACTCTTCTCTTGAATCGAGCTCCTCTAAGCTTACTTCTTCCCATATCTCAAACCAATCTCTTCCCATATCTTGAACTGTCAACTATTCTCATGTCTCGAACCATCGGCTCTTTTCACATCTTGAATCTTTAACTCTTCTCACTTTCGAACCTTCAGCTCTGATATCATTTGTTGAGGAATACCACAGCTCTGATACCATTTATTGGGATCAAAAGCCTCCAATCCAATCACACCAGCGGAAGCGAAATCAAACAATAAATCAAACACATAAGAGACAATAATTTAACGTGGTTCGATCCAACTGACCTACATCCACGGATGAGAAACAAGATCCACTAGTTGTAGAGAATTACAAACTTACATCAAATCATCAACCTCACTCAACAATCAATACTCATAAGACACTCTCAATCTCCTCTAGTCCTATGGAGTATTCTCAACCCAAACAAACACAAACCCAAACCCTTGTGCACCCTTTCAACATAACCAAACACATACCCATATGCTCCCATACATCATACCTATGTGACCTTCTCAATCTCCTCTAGTCCACTCACAAACAAACATACACCCATAAGACGTAGAGCCCAATACTCCTATGGGGTGTCTATCCACAAAACCCTATAACTCTCTTACATCTTTTTCTCATACCTAACCTTGTAGAGACTTCACCTATTTATAACCATACAAACTTGCCCATTAAGAATCCATTTCCTCTTAGAATTCTTTTCCTGTAAGTCAAACTTGCCTATTAAGAATCCTTTCCTTTTAGAATTCTTCTCTTGCAAGTCAAACTTACCTATTAAGAATCTTTTTCTCTTGAAATTCTTCTTTTGCAAGTCTTCTTGTCCATCAAGCAATATCTGATAAATCTCAAACAAATCTCAAACAAATCTTTATAGGATTTGAGTCAATATTCCCAACAATCTTCACCTTGACTCAAATTCCATCAATCATCTATCTTCATGCTAGACATGCTTGGCTCCACCTGTAATGGAAGTTTCACAATATCTTCTCTTCTTTGTGTCTTCACGCTTCATACAAACAAATCCTCAATTTCAAAACTTAAACTCGAACTCTTCTCTTGAATCGAGCTCCTCTAAGCTTACTTCTTCCCATATCTCAAACCAATCTCTTCCCATATCTTGAACTGTCAACTATTCTCATGTCTCGAACCATCGGCTCTTTTCACATCTTGAATCTTAACTCTTCTCACTTTCGAACCTTCAGCTCTGATACCATTTGTTGAGGAATACCACAGCTCTGATACCATTTATTGGGATCACCAAAGCCTCCAATCAATCACACCAACGGAAGTTGAAATCAAACAATAAATCAAACACATAAGAGACAATAATTTAACGTGGTTCGATCCAACTGACCTACATCCACGGATGAGAAACAAGATCCACTAGTTGTAGAGAATTACAAACTTACATCAAATCATCAACCTCACTCAACAATCAATACTCATAAGACACTCTCAATCTCCTCTAGTCCTATGGAGTATTCTCAACCCAAACAAACACAAACCCAAACCCTTGTGCACCCTTTCAACATAACCAAACACATACCCATATGCTCCCATACATCATACCTATGTGAACCTTCTCAATCTCCTCTAGTCCACTCACAAACAAACATACACCCATAAGACGTAGAGCCCTAATACTCCTATGGGGTGTCTATCCCACAAAACCCTATAACTCTCTTACATCTTTTTCTCATACCTAACCTTGTAGAGACTTCACCTATTTGTAACCATACAAACTTGCCCATTAAGAATCCATCTCCTCTTAGAATTCTTTTCCTGTAAGTCAAACTTGCCTATTAAGAATCTCTTTCCTTTTAGAATTCTTCTCTTGCAAGTCAAACTTACCTATTAAAAATCTTTTTTCTCTTGAAATTCTTCTTTTGCAAGTCTTCTTGTCCATCAAGCAATATCTGATAAATCTCAAACAAATCTCAAACAAATCTTTTATAGGATTTGAGTCAATATTCCCAACAATCTTCACCTTGACTCAAATTCCATCAATCATCTATCTTCATGTGGCTCCACCTGTAATGGAAGTTTCACAATTATCTTCTCTTCTTTTGTGTCTTCACGCTTCATACAAACAAATCCTCAATTTTCAAAACTTAAACTCGAACTCTTCTCTTGAATCGAGCTCCTCTAAGCTTACTTCTTCCCATATCTCAAACCAATCTCTTTCCATATCTTGAACTGTCAACTATTCTCATGTCTCGAACCATCGGTTCTTTTCACATCTTGAATCTTTAACTCTTCTCACCTTTCGAACCTTCAGCTCTGATATCATTTGTTGAGGAATACCATAGCTCTGATACCATTTATAGGGGATCACCAAAGCCTCCAATCAAATCACACCAGCGGAAGCGAAATCAAACAATAAATCAAATACACAAGAGACAATAATTTAACGTGGTTCGATCCAACTGACCTACATCCACGGATGAGAAACAAGATCCACTAGTTGTAGAGAATTATAAACTTACATCAAATCATCAACCTCACTCAACAATCAATACTCATAAGAACTCTCAATCTCCTCTAGTCCTATGGAGTATTCTCAACCCAAACAAACACAAACCCAAACCCTTGTGCACCCTTTCAACATAACCAAACACATACCCATATGCTCCCATACATCATACCTATGTGAACCTTCTCAATCTCCTCTAGTCCACTCACAAACAAACATACACACCCATAAGATGTAGAGCCCTAATACTCCTATGGGGTGTCTATCCCACAAAACCCTACAACTCTCTTACATCTTTTTCTCATACCTAACCTTGTAGAGACTTCACCTATTTGTAACCATACAAACTTGCCCATTAAGAATCCATCTCCTCTTAGAATTCTTTTCCTGTAAGTCAAACTTGCCTATTAAGAATCCCTTTCCTTTTAGAATTCTTCTCTTGCAAGTCAAACTTACCTATTAAGAATCATTTTTCTCTTGAAATTCTTCTTTTGCAAGTCTTCTTGTCCATCAAGCAATATCTGACAAATCTCAAACAAATCTCAAACAAATCTTTTATAGGATTTGAGTCAATATTCCCAACATACTCCTATCTTTTTTCCTTCTCTTTTTCCTTTCATTTTCACTGCTTTTTTTTTTTTTTTTCAGATTTGACGATTTAGATTTTTTGTGTAAATTTTGTCAGGTATCCTACCAGACTAGCAGAGACTAATCTTTCTCGGAAAGTAGCTTGAGGATGGCCATACTCTTGCTGTTTACCAAAAATATCCACTTTCACAAAATATGATATTGTTTGGCGATGTTTTTATGTACATCATAATTTATTCTCTAATTTCTTACAATTGGGGTTCTGTATGGTCAACATATCTCTTACATCTGCTACAAATTTTATTCTCCAATCACTGACAATTCTTTATTTCAAATTTTTAGGTTGGCATTATAAACAAGTCCTTCATATCTTCAATGAAACAGGTTTGTTTCTAATGCATTTCAAAATTTGTGAAGGAACTCTCCTAAATTTTGGCTGCAGTCATAGTTATGAAAACATAAAATTAAACAATGAAAACTTTTTCACAATACGCTTCTTTTTCATGACGTGTGTTATATGATGCTACATCTCTTCAATAAACTTTCAATGTTTAATTTTCTATTGAAATAGTTTCACTCATAGCGGGTTACGTTGTTGAATGTTTATGTTAATAATAATGTGTAATTCCAGGGAGCGCTTCTGGTAAAATATTGCTCGAGGGGGTCTTCTAGACTGTGAGGCTGTTGTGATTCATCTTGAATTCGGACACTTGGGAGGCTTAGGAATTGATATTGCATGGATAGAATCATTTGACCCTGATGATCCAATTTTGAAATTAAAAAATGTTATAATTACACCTCATGTTGCTGAGGTTATTGAACCTTCTTATAGATCCATGGCTAAGGTATGCATCTCATCAAATCTTTTAGGTTGAAATAGGTTAGGGAACCTACAAAGAGAAAAATGATGACAATGCCAATATGTTTGATCGCCTAGATGATGAATCAATTCTTGGGGTTTTATTTTTTGGTTTCTTTTATTTTGGAAAGTGATTAATTCTTGGGTTTTTATTGTTTTAATGGTAGGTTTCAGAGGGCTATCAATCTTAATTGATTCAACACCATCGTCAAATCAAAATAGCAATAATGACAAGAAACCATTTCCATCTTTGGATTTGCAACAACACAAGAATGAACTAGAAGAATAGATAGCTCATGCAATCTTGATACTTAAGCTACACAACCTTCATCAACTTCCAACGGTAATCCCATCATTGATCCAAAGAGGGTTAAGAAGTAAAAAAACACAAACAGAGTTGATACTCTAATCCTTTAGGTTGATAGTTTTGTATACCTTTTGGCTCCAAATCAGTCACAAATGAAAATCGATCTACCCTGTTAATATAAAGTTTCAATTTTATTTCAATTTATAATTGAAATATAGATGACATATCACAAAATGCAAATCCTTGCAAATTCCTCTATTGATTCCAATACATCTCAATTGCCTCATTGGGGAAGAAATAATAGTAGTATAAATGTGAGTATGATTAATCTTTTCCCAAGTTTATTGCCATTTCTTTTGCTCATGAGTAGACTAAATCTAATCTATGGCTACTTTGACAGTAGATTGTGGTGGTCGTGGCCATTTCATTTTTAATTGGAGTAGTAGCAAGGGGTGCTATATATGCCAAGAAATTGTTTGGTAAGAAGGAAATCGCTCCAAAGTTTCAACCGCTATCATGAATGCAAAGTCTTGGGATTTTGGATGAATATAATGAGGGTGATACTATGGTTCCAGAAAGGAGTCGTAATGGTAATCAGTGGATTTAATTGACACAGCATTAGCCATTTTGGAAATCATCTGGTCGTTTTAATGTGAGGCATTATGTAGTTCATGATTTGTAATTCATAGTTGACGGTACCAATAGAAACTTTATCTTTCCTATTGGATCTAATGTTTTAGATACACTTGACGAAAAATGATCAAAGTATGTATTTTAAAAAATGAAAGATTTAATGCTTATGGTAATTCTCTTTTCTCTTCTAAGGGGATAATATTGAGAAATTAATGTAGAACAATAGAGAAGACGCTATAATAGGTTGCTATAGGAATAAGGCGTCTTCAGATTTGAATCTGATAGAAATAAAAAGAAAAATGAACGTACCAAGCATGTTGCTCCCATTTTCTTTTGTTTTCATTATTTTCATTATGTTATCAAAAAAGTTAATTAACAAATTTTGGGTGATGATCAGAATTCTAGCAAATCGGCAATCTTTCAACCATTTCACCACCGCATGAAGAAACCTATGTAGTCGTCAAAAAGTGCTCATGGATCCTAATGAAACTGCCCAAAAGCTTCTTTAGTTGGGTAAAAATGAAGATTTAGATGTTTATTTTTGGATATCTTTATCCGTTTTGTAAGTTTTTCTTGCTTCTTTTTAAGGGTTTTGCGGCTTATAAGGGTTTGTTGGGTTTATGATCTATTTTTTCTGTGTGGTTTTTATGTTTAAAAGTTCAAGAAAGTTGGGATTTTTTAGAGATTGGATTTTCTTGCTTTTTGTCTGTTTTTTCTAACGGAAAGTGGATTGACCATCGTTTAGTTTGTTGGTTTCATGTTTTGTGTTGCAATAGTGAAGGAAGTTGAGATTTGAGAGGTGGGATTGGCTTGTTATTGTGCGTTTTGTTAATGAAAAGTGAAGCTTGCACTGTTTAGTTTCTTGGTTTTGTTTTTGTAAGGAAGAATGTTGTTTGGTTGCTAGGAAATGGGAGTAGATTAAAGAAATTCAATATATTGAAAAATCTGTGTGTTTTCTTTTTATTTATCAGCTATAGCAGTCCGCAAATCTCTTTATTTTATTTTTTCAATCTTTGTTCGGTTGATTAGACTTTTAAATAATTAGTTTTTACTATCATCATTTGATAATGTTGTTCAAAGCAACAAATCATTATTCTAAAAGTCGAAGTTTTAATTTTTCATCCTTAGTTTGGTGGTCAATGGTAGATAAAATTTTCTTTTAAGTCAAAAACCACCTTGTCTAACTTCAATGCACGAAAATGCTTAAAAAGGTCATTGCTGGTAAGTAGTTTTTCTTCTTTTTCCCATTGAAAAGTGTTTTTTGGTATGACATATTAAGAGTTGACTTTTTTTGGGGATATTCTAATTGCATTTATTGCATACTTTGTTTCTGCATAATGTATCTTACACTTTACTTTTTGAAAGAATGACCATCACATTGTTTGATTGGCAGAAACATTTCATGAGGTGAAAAGAAAATGCAATAAGAACAAGGAGGTAAGTGCTCTTTTCCTTTCCAAGGTGAAAATATAACCTTTTTTCATTTTGATATTCTTTACTTTCCACCTGCAGTCCTTGAGGCCCGAATAATCCTATTAACATGTCATAAATTAGCATGAATGAAACTTTTAATCCATGTGATCTCAACCAGAAATCAGGTGAAAATTTCTCATTTTGAGCTTATTGTTATTATCCAAATCAAGCAACCTCAAACAAAGGCATACTTAGCAAAAACCATATCCGACATGTATGCTGAATTTTCGACATCTGATCCGACAACCCAGAAAATATAATGAGCCGATTGCCACTTCTTCCAACAAGTTAAAAAAAAAATTGAGGAGAGGATCAAAAAGACTTACCAAAAGAATCCAAATGTGGCTAGCTTGGTTGTGAATCCTAAGTTTCCTAAAGAGATGATGTTTTAAAGGCAAGCTGCCCGGAGGACAGTTGTGTGGTTGGCTATCTTTGTTGGAATCAACACATCAAGAATGTACGGAAACTCTTCGTAGCGGGTTTACATTCTAGCTACTTAACAGTCATCTTTTACCATTATATGTTCTATATATTATTGTGTTATTATTTTGGTGGCCAATTGATTGTTATAGACGGTTTTTCCTTTTTCCTTTTTTGTCGTGAGGACTTTTTTAAAGCAAAGAATATGGTATATTTTATATAAATTACAAAATTAAAGATAATTACTTAATTGTTTTGAGATAGAAAATATTTTCGAATGCACTAAAATGTCTTACGTGTTTCTATGCATAACACAATATTCTAAGAATACACTTAATTTCCTTAATAATTCTGTCAATTATATATGTTAGTCATATATATATAATTACGTATTTAACACAAAATTATTCCTAGATGTCTTTGTTTCCATTGTCTTCTTTTTGTTTCAATAGAAATTTCCTATCGTTTTGCTTTCTCTACCCAAACTTCATTCAATACATTTTTTATTCATGTACACTAAATAGTTAACAACATAAATAACTCAAAAACGTTTGACTTTTTGTTTTAACTGTAATACCCACTTTTCACTTTCAAGTTTCAACAAATATATATATATATATATATATTATATTCAATATTCTTATAATATTTATAAACCGTAAAATTTGACGAGTTTTTAGGAAAATAATTGATATTCCTTATTTGTCTGATATGTAAGTAATGCAATTTATCTGCCAAAATGTGAGTTTCTCCCCAACCAAATGCATAAAACCTTTTTAAGTTAATAGCCTGATTGAAGAAATTAAATAATGAGGGGAAAAAACTACAAAATGAATACATAAATAAAAAATTGGTCCTACAAATTGCCATCAACCTCGGTGTCTACGCATTTCTCGAAAGTAACTAAAACCGGAGTCAAATGAACAAGCTCATCCTAATTTTGGTAATAAACAACAAATTTTTTGGCCGCAAGCCAATCAGCCAAATACTACATTTAAAACTTTTTTAACTTGATCATTATAATTTTATCTGTATTGGGATTAATCCAATCTTCCCATGCTTCTTTGGACGAATGGAAAGACATCAATTATCCAAAAAAGAAAAAAGATTTCTTAAGTTAATGCAGAATGTTTAAGGTGAACAGCCAAACTTAGTATGCTGGGTTTTGTATGTGTTAACATTTTCTTCAAAGTCCAATATGAGAATCTTTTCATAGATAGTATTTGGAATCAAATATCGTTACCTCCCATCCCTAACCACTCCATCAAACTAGACACAAAATATATATAAATGAAAATTTTCCATTTTCCATTTCCTAATTCCTTTATTTTAATATCCTTTGATTTTTTTTTCCTTTAACTTTTTTTTCTAGTTTGTATAATGGCTCAAGACTATTTCCGGATAGCAGCTCATGATCATCCCGGCAAGGCAAGCCAATTCGCAGTGGGGATGTATGGGGGAAGATTGGAGTGGGGATGTCTTGCTGGAGAATCTGACTGCATCATCAAGACTCCAGCTGTACAACTTTCCCTTCAATTTCTAATTGCTTCAGTTTAATGTTATGTAAGGTTATTTAAACTTCAATTACTCTTCCATGCTTTTAGGCTCACTTTGATGATAAGTTTATACAAAAAAAATAAGTAAATAAACAAAGATACTTTGTTAAAAAAAAAAATCTGGTTTTGGATATTTGTAGGCCTAGACATTTTCCATTTCAAATGCCCATTTTTATACTCATCTTATTGGATAGAGAATAATGGGCTTATATTTAAAGCCCTAGCTTTGGAAGATATGTCTTCTAGGCCTATGGATGTGGCAAGAATTGGGGGCTTATGGTTGTGGTCACATTTGGTTCAATGGAGGTATTTCTCCAAAACACATCCCCCTCCCCCATATAATTCTTGTATTTATCTGTTTCCCAACGTATTAACTTACATCAATCAATCAATCAAAAGTCAATTTCATTAATGACCCCAAGTATTAGGTACCTCCTTCTTTAAAGTGAAGCCCAGAAGGAGCGTTTTTAACGACCTGGATGGCACAGATAAGAGTGATGGCATTACGGTCGTTGGTACCATCTTTATACACTATCAAATGTTTTCTGCACTTTTCCTCTTATATGCATGCATGTATATATGTATGTATAACAATAGAAATAAAAAATAAAAAGTGTCACAGATTAGGGTGATTGGAGAGATTGAATTTGACATAAATAAAAAAAAAATTACAAAATGAAGAAATGGAAATTGAATAAGACAAATAGAATAGAGAGAATTAGAAAAGAATAGCAAATGGCTTGGTCATTTCATTCATTGAATTCCCAGTCATTAGAATACAGCTCTTATGTAAGCACATCATGTGCTGGAATTTTGCTAACAGATTCACTAAATATTAGCTAAAAATAACAAAATGAAATGACAGCTGCGTAACAAACTATTGGTCAGCTACTAATACAAAATTCCATGCAAATTCACTAATGATTAGAAGCCAAGTCAACAGAAACGATTGCACCTTTCTTTTTTTTATATCTTCAAGTTCAGCTTGTATTTTGTCCGCTCCCAGCTCCATTCCTAGCTCTACCTCCTCTTTTCCCAACTCAATTCCTTCTATACTAAACTCAGTTACCCTTTCTTTCAGCTCATCATTTTTCTTCCTTGGTTCAACTCCTAACATTATGTTGCAGCCACTTTTCTCCAATTCCTTTTTTTCTATTTTGCTATTGCCTTTTCCTGTCAAGTTCATCACAATACCCTTCCTACAGCTAACCCTTGTCCCCAAGGATCAAAAGACGAAAATTGTAATTTTAACACTGTAAGGTCTTTCCAGATTATATTTTCAGGACCATCTTTAATGACTTCAAGTGGAGCTAAGCTAGGAACTACATTGGTTCCCACTTTCTTCCTTAATAAACTTAATGAGAGCTCCTTACTGTCCACACTTGACATATGTAACTCTTCCATCATTTTAGAATCTTTGACTACTAGCTTTTGCGACTTTTCTCCAAATTGAACCATAAAACTAAAATGATTTCTTCGTCCTTTCAGTGTAACATCTTGTCCTTCTTTTTGAAAAGGTCATTGACATTTTGTTAGAATCAAATACCAGTGGACTGTAATACTTCATCCAATCCACTCCAAGCACCATGTCATTACCCCCCAAAGATAGGACTTTAAGGTCATTAATGAATTGATGTCCATGCATAAGCCATCCTAATTGCTTGCACGTAGCTGTGCTGTGCAACCATTCCCCATTTGCTACAATAATGGCCAACTTGATCAGTATGCATTAGTTCGACACCGTCTTTAGCCCACTTGGAGTTATAAATCTGTAAGTGCAGTCACTGTCAATAAGAATGTTAAGTGGCCTATTCCTGATACTACCTTGAATTTTGAGAACGTTATGTCCCACACTTTGAGTCAAAGTAATAAGAGATATTTCCAAGCTGGCATCAGTAGGGTCTTGTTTTCTTGCTATATTCTATCCATTGTCATTGAGTTCTTTCATTTCCTGTTTTACTTCCTCGGCTGAAATTGCATTTAATTACTTATTTTTGCATTCATTATCAGGAAAGACATTTTCATCACATTTGTAACATGAATTCTGAATTCTTCTTTGCTTTATAGTGGTTTTTTTAAGTTATTAGGAACCTACTAGGATTTTTCTGTGTTTGATTCCAAGGGCTATATGGAAGTTCTAGAGGGGCTGGCTTATGTCGGGTGAAAATTCTGGTTTGGTGAATGTTTTATGCTTCCTGTTCTCTAATTCCAGAGATAATTCATGTAATTTAGCTTGCTTATAGGCTGCAACTAAAGTGGATGGCTCATTTGCTTTCACTCTTTCTAAGATCCTCCTTCAAACCATTCACAAAGCTAGAAATAAAGTAAGATTCGTCCAAGTTCTGTCACTAAACCTTTGGCATAAATCAGTGGTAAATTCTTACCAAGTAAGCCTAGATTTATGCATCACATAACCATCAAACCACACCTCTGCCTTACCCAGTAAATACATAGCTCCATTTTCAGCTTTTGGTAGTTTGTTACAGCAAAAATAATAAAGCAGTTTTGACATTTCCTTAGCTAACCCCTAGGATTGTCTCCTTCAAAGATCGGTAGTTCAATTTTTTGCCTAGGAGTTAAAGCATTAATTCTTATAGGTGAACTAGATCCGAGAATAAGCTTATTGTTTTTAATAGATGACAAATATCCTGTTGACACTTGGGCAATATTCCAGGGTCATTTGGGTTGTGATTATATTTTCCTTGCTTATCAATTACAGTAATTTTAACAGGGCTTTTACATTTTCTCCTTGGATGAAAGATTATGGTTAGATGAGAACTTCTTGCGTTTCTGCTTGATCTGCTGGCCTACTTTTCTGAAGCAAAGTTTCCAGCCTTTTGCTGATGTTGTTGTGGCTTTCAGCAATTTTAGCTTCAAATCCTGCTTTTATTCCTTTTCTTTGCTCCTCCCACCGTATTGGTGTTGATGAGTTGGCTACTAACAGTGTATCTATTGTCCTTGCAAAGCTTGGACTTGTTCTTGAAGCTTAGTAAATCTAGTACCCTTGACCATGAATTTGTGTCATTTTAGTTACCCAAATTGTATCTTATAAGCTATGATACCAATTTGTCACAAATTGGGGTGACTAGAGAGATTGAATTTGACAGAAATAGAAAAAGATAACAGAATGAAGGGGAAACTGAATGAGACAAAGAGAAGAGAGAGAATTAGAAAAGAAGAGCAATAAGCTTGGTCATTTCATTCACTGAATTCCTAGCCGCTACGATGCAAGTCTTATGTAAGCGCATCATGTGCTCTAATTTAGCTAATAGATTTACTAAATATTGGTTAAAAATAACAAATAAAATGGCAACTGCATAACAGACTATTAGTCAGCTAGCAATACAAAATTCCATGCAAACTGACTAATGATCAATAGCCAAGTCAATAGAAATGATTGCTCCTTCCTCCTTGTCTATATCTTCAAATTCAACTTCTGCTTTGTCAGCTTTCAGCCCCACTTCTGGCTTTGCCTTTTTTTTTCCCAGCTCAATTCCTTTTATACTCGGCTCAACTACCCTTTCCGTCAGCTCAGTTTCTTTCTTACTTGGCTCAGTTCCTAACTTTACTTGCCGCCACTTTTCTCCAATTTCTTTTATTATTATTATTATTATTTTGCTAATGCCTCCTCATGTCAAGTTAATCATAGATTTATTTTCTTTTTTTTTTTCTATGTAAACTACTCTTTTAAACCTCTCCCTCCCCTCGACCCTTTCTTTTCCTTTATTGTTTTCCCTCAAATAAGTTTTTTTTCTTTGTTTGATAAAGCAAGTTTTGAAGGATGTGTTTCTTGAGCAAAAGAAAATTATTATTTTTTTAATAAAAAAGGTATTCATTTAATTATTTATTTTATTTTAAACAATTTTAAGAAATGAATTTCAATATAATTTTCCATATTATATTTGAAGATATTTTTCTGAATTACAAAAGAGTAAAAAGTTAAAATCAGCTTTAATTTTTATTTTGATGGAAAAGGAAAATTTGATTTACCTAAAAAAAAAATTAGCCACCTAACGAGGCTATCCAAACAGCCCCGTGCAATTCACTGTGTTTTAACACGACGATGTTCCTATAAATAAATTAAAACAAAAAACAAAAATAAAAAACTCATTTCACTCCACACACCCTCTTTGCACTGTCTCTGAGCTCGTAAAAAAGTGTATAAATTATTAGTAAATAAATAAGACAGAGAGAAATGAATTCGACGCTCTTCTTCCTCTCAAAGCTTCGTTCTTTTTTCTTTTGCAAATGTAAAGTTTGATTTTTTCACAAACGAATGGCCAGTTGTCACCGAAACGACATCGGATCCATAGTCCCGATCGCCTTTCCACCACCATCACTGCCGCCAACCGCTTCAGACTATGGCTAGCCTTCTCCGGCGCCGCATTCCGAAGAAAAATTTTTGACGCAACAAGCTGCGGCGGCAGCTCCCGGCACCACCACCTGCTCATGCAAGAATTGCTCAACGACACCGTCCCTCAGCCTCCTCCTCCTCCCACCGCCACAAAAAAGTCGGTCTTGAAAGAGTCCAACGAACCAAAAAAACCCAACAACAATGGCAAGTCAGAGAAACTAGCGGATCTCTTGAACTTAGCGGAAAGGGAAACTGATGCTGAGACTAAGCACAAAGTGGAAGCTTTGGAGGAGTTGAAGGGCATGGTCAAGGAATTGCAAGTGGAAGAAGAAGAAAAGAAGAGAAAAGCTGCGAACAGTGTCAGGTTGCTTACTAAAGAAGACTTGGAAGCCAGAGTGAGTTTGGCCATGCTCGGAACGATTCCTCCATTGGTTGCAATACTTGATTTTGAAGATTCTGATTCACAGATACCTGCTCTGTATGCTTTGCTTAATCTAGGAATCGGAAATAATGCATGGGTTTCCTAAATTCCTTTTTCTTTTTTTTGTGAATTGAATGGGAAGTCCTTGTCTAATGTGGCTATTTATATTTTTATGTTTTTAATCTTAATGTGGAATTATTGTTGTTGCTTTGTTTTGTTGCTCTATTATGTTTTTTCATCTGTGTTTCTTGCCAATGTTGGGTTTTTTTTTTTTTTATGAGAAAATAAAATGTCTGAAATGATTGAAGGAAATTTGCCTGGACTAGTCGTTTTCCATGTCTTCAGGTCCTGTTATTTTCTTGAAACAGCTCCGGGTTTGTAGAATAATGCATTTAGTTTGTCTTTTATCCAACTCATTTCCTTTTCTCCTTCATCTTTTTAACTGACATTTTCAGGGCATAGCTTTTGTTTGTTATCATGAAATTTCTTGTTTTTAATCCTTATAATTTAATTTCAGTAAATCTTTGTAAAACCCTTTTGCAGGAACAAAGCAGCCATTGTTAAAGCTGGTGCTGTGCATAAGATGCTAAAGCTTATTGAATCCCCAAATGCACTAAGCCAGGAAGTTTCAGATGCCATGGTAGCAAATTTCCTTGGGTTGAGCGCCTTGGATTCGACTGAGCCTATCATTGGATCTTCAGGGGCTACCCCTTTCTTGGTAAAAACCCTCAAGATTTTGGATAGAAAAAGTAGGTCTCAAGCAAGAGAGGATGCTCTTCGAGCTCTTTATAATCTATCCATCTCTCCATCAAACATTTCCTTCATTCTGGAATCTAATTTGATATCCTTTCTGCTGCATGCATTGGGAGACATGGAAGTTAATGAAAGAATTCTTTCAATTTTGAGCAATGTAGAATCCAATCCTGAAGGTGGAAAAAGGCGTTACTATTGCGCCAGAAGCGTTCCCAATTTTGGTTGATGTGTTGAATTGGACAGACTCGGCAGGGTGCCAGGAGAAGGCATCATACGTTTTCATGGTAATGGCACATAAAACATATGGAGAAAGACAGGCCATGATTGAAGCAGGCATTGTTTCGTTTGCTTGAACTAACACATTTGGGTAGTACGTTAGCACAGGAGAGCTTCTAGAATTTTGGAGGTCTTGAGCGTGGACAAAGGTAAGCAAGTTTCAGAGACCTTTGGTGGGAATATGAGTGCAACAGTGTCTGCTCCTGTTTGCGGGTCTTCACCCTGTTCAACAAATCCAAATGGAAAGTAGTGCTTGGTGGAAGAAGAAAGCATGATAAGCGAGGAGAAGAAAGCTGTTAAACAATTGGTCCAACAGAGTCTGCAGAACAATACGAGGAGAATTATCGGTAGGGCCAATTTGCCGCAAGATTTTGTTCCATCCGAACATTTCAAGTCCCTCACAGCAAGCTCAATTTCAATGAGCTTACCGTTTTAACCAAAAATGGATTGGCCGTTGCAATTTCCTTTGAACGGTGAATGAAGAGAAGAGTCAGTATGATATAATATCATTGTGAAATTTTTTTGTAGCTTTTGTCAATGTCTGATATAGCCATTGTCAATATTCCATCATTGCCCTATCATAAGCTCGGTAGAAATTGTTTCATGTGGTGTATACCTGTGATCTGCTTTGGTCCGAATGAGATCTGCTGAAGTTAATTAATAAAAATAAGACACGTCAAATCTCCTGTTAGAAAATATACTAGTAAAGTTTTCAAAATATGAATTGAACCTTTCGGGATCTGAATAGGGAAGAACCATCAAGTCATGAACGGTCTGAACCACGAAATCAATTCCAAGAGATGCCTGGTTGTCAGTGGCATGGCACGCAAAACAGGAAAATCTGAGGGTTGATTTTGTCAATTAGATTATTGTTCTCTCCATCTTGGTCCCCACCTCCCTACAAGTAGAGTCACTTTCAACCCCTACGGTACTGTTTTGTTCAAAGCCTTGGCCCTACTCTTTTCATTTCCATTTATTGATTTTTCATCAAACGCACCTGTCAAAAAGGAAGGTGTCCGTCATTTTCTCCCGCACTGAAACAAGTACCCTTCATGGCAATTTCCATCTGGGAATCTCTTCCCCCTTGTCCCTCTGACCATTTCATCGGGAATCTCTGGATTTACAGAGTTTAATTCAGGCAATTTTTGTAGTGGGAACATGGACTTGTTAAACACTTTTTTTTCATTAGTTTAACATAATTCGGTAAAAAAATTATGTTATGCATTGACCTTGTTTACTGAGCTATGTTACATTATTTAACTACTAATCTATTTTCAAATTACAGATCAAGAGGAGGATTAACAAACGAATAGGGACAAGGAAGAAGAATTGAGTTGTTGGGCTGCAATTAAAAATAATCTACATTTTTTACCTTCCGTGTGTGTTTATTCCATATATGTTCATTATGGGTTACAACAGTTTTTTTTTTTAAAGGAAAATATGAAATTACTGCATTAAATGGATATCAGAACTACCAGCATCCCGAATAAAGGAGGGACACACCCCATCCCATATCACAGAGGTGCTAGCTTCCAGAGCATATCTCGCTAACATATGAGCCACACGATTCCTTTCTCTTGGGTTACAACAGTTATCTTGTAATGAAATCTTTATCTATTGGCAGACTGCAGAGCAATCTATATATATATATATATATATATATATATCAGTTCATTTTCCTTTTCTCACATGGTCAATTTCTTGGCTTCAATTTTCATAGGCAACAAATTAAATAACGATTACGGTATTTATAAAGTTTGGTTCTGCCGATTGATTCTAAAGGCTAGTATGGATTGCAAATATAATGTTAAATAAATCTATGAATCCAAAATAAATTTGATGTGTTTTTCAATTTTAACTTAATTATCCAAATCAAAGTTATAAGAATTCATTTCCAAAAAGATAAGATGAAAGAAAAACAATCTGTTATATGTATATATAGTCGACACTCGACAGTGCCAAACACAAATGATTATATATGATCAGTTCTTTCCTGCTGCATTAACTGACAGTTTTCTTTCCTTTCCCATAAACATAACGGTAAGAAATAATTATTGATTCTCTAAGAGAGTAGAAAGGACGTGAGCCGTGGGTACAACAGGGTTTTGATTTTTAGTAATATTTTTTTTAATGTTTAAAGGTGTTTATAAACATCACAAAAAGATTTGTGATATTTGTCAAAAATGTCACGCGATAGCTATACACGCGTCGCGATAAATAGCGATGTTTTCAAAAAATATTTTAATATTAGCGACATTTATATCTGAAATGCTATTATTTTAACGGCGTTTTTATCTTTGAGATGCTATTAAATTAATGACATTTTTATGAGAAAAAATGTTATTGTTTTGATGGCATTTGTATCTGAAAACGTCGCTACTTTAGAGGTATTTGAATTTGAAAACGCCTTTATATTAGCGGCTTTTATATCTTTTATTCACCGCTAATTCAATGACATTTTTATGAGAAAAACATTGTTGCTTTAATGCTGTTTGTATAAAAAGTGCCACTTAACAAGCGACGTTTGTTGATAAAAGCGTCGCTACTTATAGTGACGTTTTATGCTACAAATGCCACTAAATTATTCATTTAGCAACTCACGACGAACGCAAACGTCGTCATTATGTAAAAATATATATTTTTTCTAAATTCATTTAATAAAAATTTATTTTTATTAAAGAGCTTAAATTCAGAAACTGAAATTTATATTAACTTCATTCACGTTTAAATGTACATCTAATTAATACAAAGTTTAATAATTAGTATAATAACATTCAAATATTTTATATACATTAACAAAATAAAAAATTAAAATGTATGAAATGAATGACTGCATACATTTTGTTGGCTACCAAATGATGAAGCAAATTTTTCACCTTGGTCACTAGCGTGCTCAAGAACCTACTGAATAATACCATATAATTTTTAACACTTCATTGTAAGCTTTTTATATATTAAAATTTTAAATATTTACTAAATATAATACCTGAGTTGGTGGAGCACTAAGATCATTTCCTGAAAATTATTGTTGCACAAAATTCATAAGACGATCGAATCGATCATGCAACTGCCAAAATTTAGCACGCTCTTGCTCCATTCTAGCACGTTCTTCCCCAATTTTGGCACGCTCCCATTCTCTTTCTACTTCCATTTGCTGAAAACGTTGTTGCATAGTTTGCAACTCCCCTCTCAATATTGAAATGTCTCGCGAAGATTGACTTGCTGAGAATATAAATTGCAGAGAATTATGTCCATAGTAGGCAGATGGTGTTAGACCCAATCCAAGGCTTCAACCCGTCCATGCCTTTCTTTTCTAACAACTTCTATGAATATTCAATTTTTCATTTCTTATATGTTGAGAGAACCATCAGATGCTACTTTAATCTCAACAGCCATTTTCTCTTTCGCTTTCTCCTATGAATTTGTCATATACAACTATCAAGTTTAATGATTAATTGATTATATGTTAAAAAGAGTAAATATTTACTTTCTATTAAAATAGATGATACAAATTACCATAATTTCTTGTGTTTCAACATTCATGTAAGATCTGTCTTTTTTTTGTGTATTATGCGAAAAAGTTCCACAAGTCCAATTGTACCACCCATCTTATTCTCCTATATAAAAACATATGTTATTTGATATGATACATATCAACCGTAACTTATTCATACATATCAAGCCTGTCAATCAAGTATTAAAATTTCGAATAATTTTAATCTCATGTATTTGTATTTTGGCCTTGTAACAACACAATAGTCTTAAACATACACAAACAATAAAATCATTTTGGGCTTTCACACATATCGATTATGAAAACCAAATTCAATTATTTTCTCCCGATTTAATATCAAGATTGAAGCTATTCAATATGTTGAAAGCCATCAAAAAGTTTAATTTGTATATTTGCCTTTTATATGCAAAAATAATCTCAAACAAACATAAACGATAACTTTTGCTCTTATATCAACCGTAGAAACCAAGTTCAATCAATCGAACAAGTTTAATATCAAGTATTAAAGCTATCCAAACTGTTAAAATACAACAATCGTAACAAATCTACATTAAAGGCGTAAATATACGTAAACAATAACTTTTCATACATATCATCTGTGTCAACTAAGTTCAAAACTTTCGATAAGTTTAATATGATTATTGAAACTATCAAAACTATTAAAATAAAAAAATAACTGTTAATTTGCATATTTACCTTTTAATGGCTGAAAAAGTTCATTCATTGGAATACGTTTATTATCATAAACTTACGATTTCTTTTTGCTTTCTTGCAAAACTTTTTGATCCACTTGTGTGGCTATATTTCTGTTGCTTTCTGCTACCAATCCCAATCTGTTCTCTTTCCTGTCATAAAAAATAATTACGTATATGATAGAAATACAAATATTACCAACTTAAACCATAATACACTTTCATCATTTCATTCTACTAAACAAAGTTATAAACTAGTACCTCTCATTTTCTTAAAAACCTAAATCTAACCAGTTGTTCATATTATCACCTAATCACATTACGATGTAGATTTTTCATCATCGCCTCTATAATAATATTTTGATCAAAATACTTATTCTTTAAACTATGCTTATAAGTTTTTCATTTCTTTCCCAATGACTTAAGCACAAATGAAGTTGGTATTTCAAGTACAAATCTTGATTGTAATAATACAATAAGAAAAGTTAGAATAAGTAAACAATATGTAAAATAAAGAATTTTTTATATCTAATTAATTATACTAATACCTCAATAAAGTTTAATGCATCGGCCTTAACTTCTTCTGGAACTTTATGCCATGTTTCATAATGAATAGGCAATTTCATTCCATTATGGGCTAGCATGCCTAAAAATTCAACCAATAGTTAAGCCTCTTCACCAATTGGTTGCCTATCAGATTTTGCAAACACTACAATAAACTCGTTAGGAGTTAGTGCAAATAATTCTTTCAAAGTTGTCCGACCTCTGGTCCTCCGATGACCATTGTTATCAACTACAACAAATAAGAAATATATTTGTAAATTCATAATATTTTAATCATTATACTCGAATTCTAAAATTGTAGTATATCATACATGCATTCAAATTTAAAGCATAATCAATTGATGGGGGTACTATCTAAACTTGTACCTCTCATATTGCCAGATCCAATATCAGTTGAAAGGTGAGAAGTGACGGAGTTAGATCGATAGTACATTCATTTTCCTCCAAAGGATGCAGTCCATAGCCAATATCTACAGGTACTGCAGACGATTTTAAACTAATATCTCTGATATGTTTTCCTTTCAACCTACTCTTTCGCATTGTAGCTTACCTACATCATAAAAGCAAATATAAAAAAAATATTAGTTTACAACATATATAAAGACATTTACAATTTAAGAAATCAAAACCTACGATAGATAAAGAACATATCGATTAAATTAAATAAAAAAATAATGTATGATTTAGAATACAATAATTATACAATAATGAATGTCACATTATTTACATACTACCATTTACTACATTATGTCTTAAACACTCGAATTACAAATTATAGATGCACCATTTCATGGTTCGTAAATATATTCAGTAACATCTTGGCGGACCCACTAAGCGTAGGTACTGGAGATATTTTCATTCAAGTTTTGTTCAGCAAAAGGATAACATTTAGTTCCATGTTCAAGATCATTTTTGGTATCTAACCCCATATCAAATAAGTCTCTAGGTGTGTTTCAAATAACAACAAACTAACCTAATTATTTGAGATCTTCAGAGTAAAATACTTGTTTGACTTGATATGAAAATACATAAGGTTCATTGATGAGTTATTGTCAAATATGAATTAATCAAGAAAAATTTACAAGTGTTAATCCATACTGATCTTTCTTAATACCTTTCGTATTATTCACATCAGCCCAATCACATTGAAATAATATAACTTTTCACTTGCCATAATAATCTAACTCAATGATGTCATTAATCATGCCATAATAGTCAACATTTCCCTCTAAAGGGTTTATGTCCCTAGCACTAGCATAGCTAGTAGTTGATGAAGTCACAATAACTCTTAAATTTTGTGTACTTCTAAATCTCACATGGGATTTAGTGTGAAATCTAAATCCATTGATTATGAAACCTTTATATCGTTTCACAATCCAGTTTGAACCATATGAAAGACACTTCACCTCTTCACTAACAAGCCTTCCACTCCAAACTATAAAAGTGGAATAAATATATATATGTTATTAATGTTATTTATACCATAAGCATTCTATGTAGATTTCTCATAATGAGAAGTATGGCATTACTTACAGTTGCTTCTAACCATTCATGAAAGTTTTCAACGAACAACTTATCAAGCTCTCGAGGGTTTGGTCGTTGATAATGTGCAGGATCTCTCAAATTATTTCTATACTCACTATAAAGCATCATAATAAAGTATTAACAATAAAAAAAAGACTGTAATGAATTATTTCCTTGCTACAAAACTTACGTGTGAAACGATTCAATTGAGTCATAATGAAAAAGAATATATCAATGTGCTTATGCCTAAGACTTATCATCTAATTCCACCAATTCAGCTTTGCCTATGGGTTGTCCAAAACTTTGAAAAAGATAATTGTAGGTAGAGTCTATATGCTGCATACCAACATTTCTCGATGGTCGATTAAATCTAGTTTCAACATCTTTCAAAAAATGAGAATAAAATGTCATACACTCTTCTGCTAAATATCTTTCAACAATAGAACCTTCTGGATACCGTTTGTTGTGATAATAAGACTTTAACCTCCTTCAAAACCTACAGCATAAAACATTAGTCATATGTTATTCTAAGTTGAGAGGCTTGATCATCAATAAAAGCGTAATCAATCTATTAACAAATAATACATTTCAATATGATATATCCATCGATAATAAACTAGCCCACCGACTTTTACTTCATATGGAAGGTGGCTAACCAAATGCATCATAATAGTGAAAAAGTTTTGAGGGAAGATCTTCTCTAAATGGCATAAAGTAATCGTGGCTTGGTCTTGAAATTTGTTAAGCTCTTCCATATTCATACATTTCTGACATAGAGATTTAAATATGTTACTCAATTCAATTACCACAGAAGTGACTTGCTTTGACATTGATGAATGTAAAGCAATTGAAAGTAAGTTTTGCATCAAAATGTGATAATCATGTGACTTCAATGAAGAAAATTTTTGCTCCTTCAGATTCACACATCTTGATATATTTGATGCATAGCCATTCGAAACTTTGACATTTTTTAAAACCTTACAAAACACATTTTTTTTAGCTTTAAAAATCCTAAAACAAGCAGCAGGTAATCGATATTTACCATTATGAAATAACTTCGGATGAAAGTCTAGGCAAATCTTCATATCAACTGGATCAAGCTGACCCTTTAAGTCATCCTTAGATCTTTTATTCACATTGAGAATTATCCCGATAAAATTTTCGTAAATATTCTTCTCTATGTACATCAAATCAAAGTTATGACGTAATAAATTATGTTTCCAATAAGGTAACTCAAAAAATATACTTTTTTTCCACAACTCAGACTCATTAAGGTCATCTGCTTCATCATCCTTTTATCACTTTGAACATCAAGATCACCAACTTCTGTATGACTATCACCAATTTCAAATATGTCCCTCACTCTTTTCCTTGATAGAATCATTTTTTCATAAGTGAAATTGATATCTTTTAACTTTGACAAGATATTAGACCCACTAATGGGTAAAAGCGATCTTCTCAACTCTTCAATTCTATCAAAAAGATATTTTTAGAATCTAAATTGATGATTATCATCTAACCATCGATGATGTCCCATATAACAGAAATTTCTACTATTAGATAACCACGTCAAACATGTCTGTGTAGCATAACATGGATAAGCATAACGACTTTTGTACTTTCACCAGATAAATTCGTATAAATAAAAAAATTATTGATAGTCCATAATAAAACAGTACGTATATTAAAGTTCTCTTCTTTTGATGCATCATAGGTCTCAACTTCTTCCATAATTGCTTTAACTTTTTAATAAGAGGTTGTAAGTAGATGTCTATATCATTATCCGAACCTTTTCCCAGGGAATTATCATAGATAATATAAATGATTATTGCTTCATAGCAATTCATGGTGATAAATTGTAAAAAACCAATACAACTGAACAAGTACTATAAGAAGTACTCATCATTTTGAACGGGTTAAATCCATCAGATGCTAGTCCAAGCATAGCATTTCGTGGATCAGATGCAAAGTTGGAACCTAGAATGAAATTATTTTCATGCTAAAAAATCTGCAGGATGCCATAATGATCTATCATCCGTTCGCTTCTCATGATGTCACCTCATTGAATCTGTAGTTTTAGAAGACATGAAGAGTCATTGAAGTCTTGGTATTAATGAAAAATAGCGAAAACTTTAACAGACTTCTTTTTATACATACCTCATCACCATCATCATTCAACCTTTCATCGAGGTTTTTGTCCACCCAATGAGAAATACCACACAAATGACAAGATTCTTGATTTTTTCTATCCCTCTAATATAACATGCAATCATTGGGACAACTATGAATTTTCTCATATTCGAGACCTAAATCTTTGATCATCTTCTTTGATTCCTTACAAGATTCAGAGATTTTTACAAAAGAAAATATTTCTTTCATAAACTATAATAATAAAGTCAGTGAGTTTTTTATCCATCACATAAGCATTTCAAATGAAAAAGATGAACACAAAAAGATAACCTTGAATGCTTCGATCCCTCAAAACATTTTTCGTTCATCTCCTCAAGCAACCTATAAAACTTTTATACTTCTTCTCTAGGTTATTAGCCACGTACACCTATCCCAGGTTCACCAAATTCATGCATTTCAACATTAGACTGATTAAATCCTTCATTTTGGGGAAAAAGATTATGAAAATATTAGTTATGAATGTTAAAAGCATCTCACAACATGCCTTCAATGTCATCTGGTATTAAAGGATCATGTTGTTGTTGAAAAGCCTTTGAAGTCGAAGAAACTCTAGTGGAAGACCTTGATGGTACAGACTCTCTCCATGAAAATACCAATTAACATATCCCGATAAAATCCAATACAAATTAAATGTTCAAAAATAACTTGACACATTTACCACTCGATATTAGTAGACTTCACACATGGGCATAATATCATATTATTTTTACTTATATTCTCAAATGCAAAATGAAAAAAATCTTTCACTCCATCTCTGTACTCTTAACTTAATCTAGACTTTTGCATCCAATTCTTATTCATTTAGTACTTGCTACCTTATCAGACCAAATGTATATAAATAATTTATACAAAAATGAACATGTACAATACTTAAGTTTACTATGTTTTAAACAAAAGATAATAACAAGATCAGTACTTACACAAAATGAGAACTCCTCATTGTGAAGTAATTTATCAGCTACCAAAGCCCTTGAATGTTAAAACTCTGCTGCTAACTTTAACAGTATCCAAGAGTATTTGTAGTTGGGATTGACATAAAGTGAAATAAGATGGGTTTTAGAGAAAATTGTTTACACCAAAAAAATAACGCGAATTGGAAAAGCTGAAGGAATAGTCGAATGAAGTAAAAACTAAAGTAAATAAGTAATGAATAGTCAAACTAGGGTTCTAAAAGACAATGCTTGAATACTAAAAGCTGAAGGAAAAGGAAAGTAAATTGTACTTGGTCTGGAAAAAAAAATAGTATACTAATGAATATGAAGCTTAAAATTGGTGATTGGATGCGCTAAGTTTGGAAAGATTTTTATTAGACAGGATTATGAAAGGTGTTTACTAAGAAAAACACCTATAATAATTTCATCCTAAATATTTTTTGAATATATTATAGGCGCCTTCACCAGCGTTGTAGTGGAATTGTTTGAGACTATTAAAGGCGTTTAGGACACAAAAACCGTCGTCAATACTTCATATAAATTTTTTGTGTGTTTATGAAATACGATTTTTACATAATACGCATTCAATAACACCCTTATATCAATGAAGGCAGTTTTCTACAAAAAAAAAAAACCTTCACCATTTGGGTATATTAAAGGCGTCTTCTGTTGAAAACGCTTGTAATATTACACAATTTAAATTTTAAGGGGTTATTGAATGTTAAATTTCAGAAAAATGCCTTGACTAATTCGTTTCATTTTTTTCAAACAATTTACTGAAGGCGTGTTCCAGTGCAAAACGCCTTCATTATTCCAATTCTCAAATTTTATGACGAATAGTGAAGGCATTTATTGTAGAAAAATGTCATTACTAAATGCTTATATTTTATTTTAAGTACTAATGCATTGAATAATTTCCAAGTGCTTTTATTTTAAGTCCTCTACTGGAAAATGGTAATTGAAGGCATATATTAAAGAAAAATGCCTTTAAGCATCCCTGTTATTAATTATTAACGGCGTCTTCTATAGTAAAACACTTTCAATATACCACAATGGCCATAGAAGGCGTTTATTCGAAAATGCACCTTCAATATACCCTTAAACTTAGTAATCCATTATGGAAGGCGTTTGTTAATAACAGACGCCTTCAATATTTTCCCTCTAAAAATTTTAGGCATTATTAAAGGCGTCTTCTACTATAAAATGCCTTCAATATACCGTCACACAAATTTTAACACAATTATTGAAGGTGTATATTCAAGAAAAATGCCTTTAATATTTGCTATTAGATTTTGTAGATAATCAGTGAAAGCGTTTGCAAATAGCAATGCCTTCAATAATTTCATTAAAAAAATTTAAGATTATTAAAGGCATCTTTTATTATAAAATGCCTTCAATATACCACGATGGTTATAGAAGGCGTTTATTCGAAAAAGCACCTTCAATATATCTTTAAACTTAGTAATCCATTACTGAAGGCATTTTCTAATAACAGACGCCTTCAATATTTTTCCTCAAAAAATTTTGAAAAATTATTAAAGGCATCTTTTACTGTAAAATGCCTTCAATATACAGTCACACAAATTTTGTGATAGTTATTGAAGGCGTATATTCAAGAAAAACGTCTTTAATAATTCATATTAGATTTTGTAGATAATTAGTGAAGGCGTTTGCAGATAACAATGCCTTCAATAATTTCTTTAAAAAAAATTTTGAGATTATTAAAAGCATATTTTATTATAAAATGCCTTCAATAATTTGTTATAAACCATTGAAATCCATCATTATTGAAGGTGATTTTCTACTCAAAACACTTTTTACAATTTTTATGAATTATAAAAGGTGTTTTTTTAGGATAAACACCTTTAATAAGTTAGTTGAAATTTTTTTTCTATATTAAAGGTGTTTTTTTTGTAAAAAAACACCTTCAATAATCTCCAATAAAATTTTCAGGGGATTATTGAAGGTGTTGTTCCATGGAAATGCCTTTAATAGTTAATTTTATATTTGTTAGCTTGAATTGATCTTTATTTTGAAATGACAAAACATTAAGCTAAATAAGCTTGATTAAGATTTTGAAAAAGATTTATTTAGTATATGTTCTTAAGTTTTATATTTTGGTACTAAATAAATAATATGATTTTTAAAGCTTAAACAAACCTTTCTTTGTTTTCATATTTTTCAAACCAAAATCCACCTTTAAAGATTATTTATTTGAGCTTAAATGAAAGTCCAATTGTTGTTTTTAAAGTGAACTTATTCATTTTGGACTTAATACAATTTTGAAAATATTGGTTTTGAGAAATAGATTAACTTAAGAAAGTTGTTTTACAAGAACAAAGTTTTCCAAAATTGAACTTATTTTATTTTTTTGTATTAATTCACAAAGTTTTAATATTTAAATTTTATATGGTTGGAAAGCTCTTTTAGTCTTTTTTCTAATGGATTAAACAAAATGAAAATCCAAATTTTCTAAGAAAAGATTTTGAATTTTTACTAGACACTCTACAGTTGTCAAAAAAACTACACAATGGGTAACTTTGAAAATTCACTATAATTCGTACTAAATGAAAATTCACTATAAGTCTAGTTTCTAAATCTTTAAACGGTTTGTGATTTGGATTTACATAACTCAAGATATGATCAAATTAGTGAGTAGAGTGTAAAATAAGAGACAACCACCCAGCCATTGACATTATCGATCCCCTCATGGAAAGGATCGATCGAGTCATGATTTTTAAGCATGAAATGGCATAAAACTTGAACCAATTGATCTCCTCAAGGAAGGAATCGATCAGATCTAGGTGAAATCACACCAACTGCTATTTTTTCATGCATTCAACGGTTACTTTCACTTTCCAAGCTTTCCAACGGCTACTTCTTTAATTTTTTTATAAATTGGGCACTCCAACACATCAAGAGGATTGATGAATCAAGAGAGCAAGAGCCAATAAGTCATATTTTCATTTTCTTAAAGAATTAAGATTTTTTAGAGCTTCAAAGTCCATATCTTTATATTTATTGTATCCAAATTTTATTTGTTGTTCATTCATCATTTTCGTGTACTTAAATTTAGCAAACACTTAGCCTTAGAGAGCTTGTTCAATTGTTTGCAAAATTACCTTTGATATACAAGGGTGGAAAAGAATAAGAGGTGAGATATCTTCTTGATATTATAAGGGTAGAGGTTGCTATCTAAGCCTTAAGAAAAAGATAAAGATTTAGTACAAGATAAGCTTGTATCTTATAAGAATTTTTCTTCAATCAGTGGATTGAAGCCTTGGTGTAGACAACCAAGAGAGAGGACTAGGTGCCTTGTGGAGAAGGATCGAACCTCTATAAATCATTGTGTTTGATTTCTCTATCCCTATCTTCTTATAATTTATTGTTGTTTATATTTAATTTTAGGTTCATTAATTGTTATTGTTAGCATTATATTTTCATCAAAAGTGCTTATTGTTTTAATTTCCATTCAATTATATTGAAATCATTTGTTTGGAAAGAATTTGGAGAAATCCAATTCACCCCTCTTGGATCACCATCTCACCTATAAAGCTAAAAATATTCATTTTCTCAGCCTTGAACATTGAAATCCGTAGACTGCTAGTACACAGAATGATTAAAAGCTGCGTTATTCAACCAAACCCTTAAACACATTTCTATCATACCATTGGTATCTTTATCATTATTGTCGCCACCGACCTTCAACAAATCAATGCTGCACACCTCTATTTTTATCGGTAAGTCTTTTTTTTTTAGTTTAATGTATTATTTACAATATTAGATAGAGATTTTTTATTTTTTGGTTCCTTAATATTGACATATGCGTTTATATATTTTCATTAGCATCACCGTAAGCATAGTCATCCAATATTCTATTCATATTGCAAGTATGTTGTTTCTATGTAATACGCATTAAATATTATGGTTTGTTGAATCTTTTAGTCTGATATTGTAATGCCGAATGGTATTATATGATATTGGGCGTCTAAATCATAAATATGCTGAATGGTTTGTTCAACCTTGCTATCTGATATTGTTTTGTTAAATGGGTTTGTATGAAATTGATGGACTAAATCATATGCTGAATGATGTTTCTGAGTGGTTTTCTGAAGGGTGTGTCTTAACACATTGTTGAATGGTGTACTGAATGGTGTTTTTGTAAGTAATATGGTAGTGGTTATATTAAATTACATACAGTGTTCAATTTAGATGGTCATATTATGTAATTCGTATAATTATGATCAAGATTACAGGTATTATAAACTCTGAACAACATCATTCTCCTTCTAATGAACATGCACAAGACAAACATGTAGGCTAAAAAAGAAAAGAAGGGGCCCTAATAAATAAATCAAAATGACTGACATAAAAATTCATGTTGACTTCAATCAAAATGGGCAACCTGTGTCTGAATGAGCTGCCAAGATGGCTACTCATATTGGAGTCATCGTTTGTCGTATAATTTCAATTACGTACACCGATTGGCGATGAGTTTCTGATGATCTCAAGGATAATATATGGCAGTCAGTTGTGGTATGTTTTTTCAACTATTTCATAAATTTGTTAAATGATCAATTAATTAAAATTTAATGTGTTCATACTAATTCTGTTAACTTATTTAGGAGCGGTTTGACGTCTCAATTGACTGTAAAAAGATTGTGTTGCAATCTACTGGGAAAGTATTCAAAGACTTTAAAAGCAGATTGACAACCCAATATATTTTATCGTTAGTTGGTGAAGGTGATGTATTAGTTGTTCCACCTGCGGCATATGCAAATGTCATACGTGTTGAAGATTGGACAAATTTTGTTCAATATCAGCTTTCAAAAGATTTCTCAGTACGTAAACCCATTTTCATTAAAAATTGTTTATAAGTCTTTATGCAATATAACCTTTGATCTTCATATGTGATTGAAGTAATTTTTTGATTTTGTAGAAAATCAAAGAACAAGAACGGGACATTTGGGCAAACAACAATATCACCATCGGACAGCAAGAAAGGGATATGCTAATGTGAAGTATCAGCTTGTATATATTTGCACACTTGTTTTATACTCATTAATGAAATTTATGAACATTTATTTCATACATTTTGATTCTTTTATTGCGATAATTTAATAGGAATCAGCGATCTCTGGCACAAAAGTTTTCATATGGGATGTCTGAAAATAAGGACATCTACGAAAGAATGGATCCTTCACAGATGAAAAAATCAAGAAAATGGTAAAAAAGATTGTATGTATAACTACTTTTTTGATATAATATATGATTGGCATTGTGGTTGTATCCATAAGTGTATATTAGCTTGTATAGATTTGTTGTTTCAGCACAACTGATTATTATCTTTCAAGATGATTATGCTACCAAAGTCAAATATGGTGAACTAGCAACCCAATATGGCAAAGATCCTTTGTCTTTAGCATTAAGAGCTAAAAAAAGGCCTGGTCGGGTTCGTTGGGTTAGTAAATTTGTCTTGCCATTGATGATTTTTGGTAAACAACCAAAAACCTCATGAATGAGAAATGCACAATATGAAGCAATAATTGAGCAACAACAGCAACAAATTAATGACCAGGAGCAACGCTTCAATGACCAACAGCAAAGACTCATTGCTTTGGAGTCCATGTTGGTAGCAATGTAGCAGGTTATGCCAGTAGGCCAACCTAATAGCATCGTCCCCATACGATAAGCTTCTGTTAGAAGTAAGGCAGCGATCCCATCCTCCGCTACCACCCAAAAAGTATGATATTATTTTATAATTTGAATATTAATTTGTTTATTATATTGATTAATTTGGTTTTAATACTTATATTTCATTAAATATTGTAACAGGATGTTCAGACTCACAGTATGACCCTTACTCAGGCTTTCATGGATGAGTTATCCAAATATTCGCTGAAGCATTTATTCGGAGGAAGCTTCATAACCATTGAGTCTAAGAAAAGGTTATTTGATAAACCATCATTTTCTTTCATTGGTGTGGAAGAGGTTAAAAAATTTTGTGAACTAGATGAATTATCAACTATTGATATCGTTACTTAGCTTGTAAATACAAATATGCACATTCAATATGTAGTAATCTATATTATGATGTAATACTAACTAGCAGTGTTGATTGTTATTATTAGTGAAGGCAAAAAAACCCGTACTCGACGGGTTTCGACCCTACTCGACCTTTTAGGGTCGATTTTTTTTTTTGAAAATCGAGTATTAGGTCGGGTGGCATAAAAAAAAGTCGGGGTCAGGCTTTAGACAAACCCGACCCTACCCGACCCGATATATATATAAAAATAATTTTTTAATTATTTATTTAATTTTATAATTATTTATATATATTTATACATATATTTAATTTTATATTTATATTAAAAATAATATTTTATTAATTTCGGGTTGGGTCGGATATGATTTTATATAATGTCAGATCGGGTCGGATTTGGGTATAAAAAATAATAAAAAATTATCTCTGACTCGACCCGACTCGTTGTCATCCCTAGTTATTATGTAGCTTCTTATATAGAGAGCTCAAGGGGAGACAGTTGATTAACAGATTTAGATTCATTGACCCTAACTTCATTAGTGAGCAGAGTGGCACAGTCGTTTATCATGCTAATTATGTGATCCTATGCATGAAAAGATCGACTGATTATTATTTGCTCCCGTATAATGCGCAGTAAGCTATATTCTAACTTAATTACTCCAACCTTATCCAAATCTGATCAGATGCATAATCTGAGTATATCATTGTTATTATTTTATAGTCATCATTGGGTGCTTATTGTGATTGACACCAAATCCTTAATGCCATACTTATTTAATTCAGTTAATCCAATGGCGATGCCTAACCCCGATATTCAAACTTTTCTAAAGAGGTATTACACTTTATTATATTATATATCTTCTATTTCTTCATAAGTAATTTTATTTATGTATTAAGTAATTTTTTTCTTTTTAATTTAGGGTAATATTTGCATTTGATATGAAGATAAAGAAATCAAAATCGGTGTCATTATCGGTAAATGTGAAATATATTATTTTTATACTGAGTTTGTGTAGATAAATATTTTTTAAACCCACTCAATTTAATTTTCAAGGTACCTTGTCAATCCGATAATACTGAATATGGATATTATGTCCTTCATTTTGTATGAAAGATAGTGTTACATGATTTTATGATCACACCATTCAAGGTTAGTATAAATTTTATAAACTCATTATATCTTGAAAAAAAATAAAAAGGTACATTATGTTCTCATTTCTTAACATTTACTTCTAATATTTTTTTTAGTGGGAGGGTAAAGAAAGCTTTACGGAAGAGAAACTAGATGAAGTCCGTAAAGAATGGTGTGATTATGTATTATCATTTATCAATGTTGATAAACCTTCAGGTTAGACATTGTTGGTTGAATGTAAATATATATGAAACAAATTGTTATAATATTTTTAACATGCCATGTTGAATGGAAACTTTAAGTTTGTACATTAGGGTATGGTTTAATATTATTGTTATACTTAATATGAATACACTGTGTGTACTTAATAAATTATTGAGTATGATTATTTCAAAAAATTATATTAATATAACAATATTATCAGTTTTAATTTCGGATGTGTGGTCAATATATTGAAATACAACAATGTTCATTATGTAAATTTCAAAATGTAATTTATAGTATTAGATATATAAACCAAATGTTTTCTGAGCATAAATATACAACTGACAGCAAATATTTTTCTGGGCATAAACCTACAACTGACTACACATATACAATATCAAATATGTTATTTTGATGGGATTAATGAAGGCATTTTTAGCAAGAAAATGCCTTCAATCATCCCTAACAGAAAACATTGAAGGCGTCTTTTATCAAAATTACCTTCAATAATCCCTCAAAAAAAATTATTGTGTGGAATATTAAAGCATTTTGGGCAAAAATCGCCTTCAATAATACAAACTAAAATTTTTTTTAAGGCATTTTCTAGATATAACCTCCTTCAATAATTCGACCATTAAAATTTATCGTTAGAAATATTAAAGGCGATTTGAGCAAAAACGCCTTCAAGCATCCCTTCTAACTTTTGTCTGTGATTTATTGAAGGCGTTCTTAACAAAAATTACCTTTAATAATCACAACAAAAACTTACTTATTGGATTATAGAAGGCGAGTTCGGTCAAAAACGCCTTCAAGAATCCATAGGCCAAAAACGCCTATGGATTATTAAGGGCGTCTCTCTACAAAAAATACCTTCAATATTCTTTAAAATTTTTTTAAAGCAATTGGTGAAGGCAGTTTTACCAAGAAAACACCTAGAATAATCAATTACAAATAATCTATGCAAAAAACCAAAAAAAAGCCAAAGAGAGGGATCGAACCTACAATCTTATGGTAAACATTCGTACGATCCAAACATTTTTTTAAGCTTGTGAAATTTTTTGGTCCAATTATTAAAGGCGTTAACACCTTCAATAATCTCATACAATTTTTTATGACGTGATTATTGAAGGGATTGACTGCCAAAAATACATTTACTATTCAATGAAATTTTTAATAAAAATTATTCAAGGTATTTTTATCTAGAAACGTCGCTGATATCAAGTTTTGGTGGCGTTTAGAAGTACCAATGCCGCTATTTGAAAATTTAGTGATTTTTTTTATAATAAACGCCTGAAGTTTTATAAAAACATGGAAACTAGCGGCGTTTATAAGTGAAATACCACTACAAAATTACCGCTAATACGCCATTTTCTTGTAGTGGGGGCTGGTTTTTGTCTACCACTGTTGATTTTACTAGTATTTGTCTTTTATCTTTGATATCAATGAATCCTTGGGCGTGGGGACTTTGTTCGCTAGAAATGCAAATGAAAATTGATTGTATGAAGTTCTTTTTTCCAGATTTGCTATGACCAAAGCATCCAACCATGCAAAATCAGTGAAATAAATCTTCGATTATCCACTCTACAAGATGAACTCCACCTACAGGCGACATTATTGTAGTTACCACTATAGTTCAATTCTTCAATGACTTGGCCCCCACTCCCCCCCCCCCCCCCCCCCCCCATGTTACCATACTTTGAAAGGATTATCCAAAATATAATCCCAACTCCTTTCACATTTCCTGTCCCTTTGCTCTAACGTCCGAGCAAAGAAAACCTACCATAGAAATAAGAGTCAAGTTACTGAGGAGTAAAGCTTTGTCTTTTCCTTAAAAATTATGCTGACAACA
The DNA here is from genome assembly GCF_002303985.1 of Durio zibethinus. The sequence goes on along the minus strand of NW_019167882.1, from coordinate 7,599,408 downwards.
TAATACCAGTGGAACTTTGTATTCTGGCAATTTAATAGTAAATGCAGCACAAAATGTGGAAATTTTCATGATTTTGAACTGAATTGTTACACTTGAAGTAACCATAAGGAGTTTAGCTGGATCATACCTGGTTGTAATTGTGTAGACTGTAGTATACCTGATTTTTCAATTCTGGTAATGTTAGCTGCCCACCCCATGTTTGGAAAAAGGTTCAGGACGATTCAACCATGGTGCATCAGCCTCCCAAATTTTAATTAACCAAGCAATTGACAAGCAATGCACCATTACAACCCTCCCTCCATTTTTAAAATTTGGCATAGTTCTATTGACATAATTCTCATATTGTTTTTCACAATCACGAGCAAGAATTTAGTCGATGTCTTTTCATCTTTAATCAAATAATTTAATTAAATGCGTTCTCTTTTGAATCATAAGTCAATTTCTTACTAGAAAGTGGATACAGCAGCTATCAGTAGGCAAAAGGTGTATTTTTCTTTTCTTAAAAAGTAATGTACAATCGCCTTTGGTTTCCTTCTTGCTTCATTAATCATTACAGCATTATTAATCATAACTAATTAGCATGTAGCATATTATACTGACTTTGTTTATCTTTGTACTTCCACCACTCAGTGGAAGAAAATCTAATGTTTAGACTTTAGCCATGCAAGATTGGGCTGGCGAAGGAACAAATACTAAAATAAAAGAAAAAAACATAAAGAGGAAAAAGTTGTGGAACTTTTCATTTACATGACAAACATGCGCATCCCAATGAGAATCATGATGTCGGTGCTAATCTTTGACATCAATATGTGGTCAAATCTATTTGTATTTCTTTTTTTTTTTTTTTGAAAGACCTTTATTTTTATTTCAGTTATGTATATCTAAGAGAGTGGGTGGGAAGTGGTCTCTTATGGCAGATCTTGAATGCCTAGTTTGTTTGGTAAACATGAATATAGGGAGGGAAATTGGCATTAAATGGGACCATCCTAGATTTGAATGAATAATGCTACCATGGTGAACAAGACATATGTGTAGGGGAACCGGGCTAACCAATTTTTTAGCCCAAATTTATGCTACATTTAGTACTTAAATTTTGATTCTGGGATGGATTCTCTATTTTTTATTTAAATCATTAGAAAGAAGTTGATGTTTATTAAGACCCAAAAAACAAGTTTGATAGCCAATGATTAGTTGGAATTCATGGTATATATTTTCAACCAAAAAATATCACTTGGACATCACCTCACCTTGAATCTTATCTCGTAATAATGAAGACTGGGTATAGAAAAAGATGGAATATCATTAAAACAAAGTAGTACCATTTCTTTTTACTGGCAATTGGCAAAGCCAAAAATCAAAAGGTAATTTAGCAAAATTGGGTTCACGTTTGGTTCGTGGCCTTTAAAAACAATGGCAATTGCCCTGTGAGTTGCCTCCTTTGTGGGCCAGATTACCAGCCCAATTATTCAGTTTAAGCCGTCTGACTTTCCACTTTTGTGCTTCTCTTTATTTTTTTTTCTTCCTTTAACAATTTTATTATCTAGGAACGTTCATTTGATTAATTTGATTAATTTTAAATTGAATTATTCAAAATCATATTAATTTAATTATATTATTTTATTAAATCAAATTTATAAATTTAAAAAATTAAGTGAACTAATTTAATTCAATCGATTTGATTAATTTTTTTGATTAATCGAAAAACAATTATATTTAAGTTAAATTATATTTTAAACTCTTAATTTCTCATATTTTAAACAAATTAAATACAATTATCCAATAAAATATTCAAATATCAAAGTATTATATTAAAAACTCTAATAATTTATAAAATAAAATAATCTATTTTATTTATTTTTTATTTTATATTTGAATTATGTTATATTTCAGTTAATTCAATTAATTTGGTTTTCAAAAAAAATTAACCAAAAATCAAAATTTTTTTAAAGTCATTTTTGTTAATTGATCGAAATTAATTCTATGGCGATAGATTAACCTAATTAAATCGATTCAATCAATTAATTCGATGAAAATCAAATTATGAACACTTCTACTATTTTTCCTTAGAAAAAATTCCATCTTATTTTTGATAATGCATTTGGCTCTTTGTACAAATAAAAACAATAGGGACAGAAAATCATACAACTGGCCATGACATCTCAGTTCAAGCTTAGATATGGGTTGTTTTGGGGGAAAAAAGAGAAAAAAAATCTAAAATTTGTTTTTTTTTTTTGGGAAAGGACCATAATATATAGTAATTATTCTCTTTCACATTATGCATATATTTAAAAAAAAAAGTTGAAAATAAAGAGTCAAGATAAAAAGATACCCAATACAGCTAAGGGTGAAAAAACAGTTGGTTTGGTTAATTCGGTTATAAAAATTGAATAACCAAATTAACTACTTAATCTATATAAAAACTGAACTGATCAATATATATAAAAAAATCAAAAAAATTGAACCGAATTAAGCTTATCAATCTCAGTCAGTTTTCTTAGAGTAGTCAGTTCTGATTTTTGTTACTCTATCTCTCAATATCATGAAAGCAATCTCAACAACATGACAAAGCAAGCAAATAAGGATACATTATTGATATCTTGCTGTCTAAAGCATGGGCAAAGACAAATGAATATAGCTATTTTGCATACAAAAAAGTAACAAAAAAAGTAAATAGTCAATTTTGAGTCTGACCATTAGTGTAAAAATCAAACAAAAAACAAATTTTTTGAATAAGCAAAAAATTAAAAATGAAATATATATATATATATGTGTGTGTGTGTATATATTCAAGATATTTAGCAAAATTTTAAACAAGAATTAAATTTCTTAATAAGCAACAAAGATGAAAAAAAGGTGCCGAACTTCGATGCCATTGAAGAGAAGGTAGGATCAAGAGCAATCTAAGAGAATAAGGAAGAATGGCGGGGCAAAAAGCAAGATAAGCATGAGTGACTGACAGAGAAAGATAAGTGAGCATGAGAGAAAAAGAAAGAAAGAGGTACGAGGCTATGAGAAAGAAGAGATCGATGGCAATGAGGGAGAGGGAAAGGGACTGTGAAATGAGTGTAAGTGTGAGAGAGAGAAGAGATCGGCGATAGTGAGCGAAAGGGAGAGGAACTGTGAGATGACAGTAAGATTTGAGAGACGAAAGGGAGCCGTAAAATGCCACGGCAATGAAGGAAAATGGGGGAGAACTAGAGAAGATGGGTGTGGGTTAACGAGGGAAAATGGGAAATCAGGAATGTTGAGTTAATTTAATCGGTTTAGGGTGAATTTACCTTGATTTAAATCAATTATTACGGTTTAGTCGGTTTTCAATTTTAAACTCGAAAATTCGATCGTTTTAATTATTTAAATCAAAATAAATAATAAAAATACCCACGTAACCGACTAACCCGACCTAACTTATCAAAAAATTTAACTTTTATCAATTTTTTTAGTTCTAACTGAATTTTGCTCTACCCTAAATATAACATTTCTTATTCCAAAGAGGACCACATGTCAACTCCATTGTTAGTGAGATATGCACGCATTTTTTAAAAGTAGAAGTATTAAATTTTTATTTATGAAAACAAATTGAAAGAAATAATCAAATTGCAAATGTCTTAAGTGAAAAGAGCGGAGTAATAATGTAGTATGTTGTCACGAATAAGACTAATCCTGAACCAGGCAATATCTTAATACCATGAAACATATTACATTCTTTTCATCTTAAACCACAAACTTCATGAAATGGAAACTTTTATACACATGGGATGGTGTTCTTTTTTCCGTAAAAAGTAAAATATTTGGTCGCAAAAATAGAATGCAATGTATGTGCCGCGTGGGCTTTTGAGAGAGTTAAAAAAAAAAACACTCGCTGTTACTAGGAAAAATGCCTGGAAATGGCGATGAGGGTTGAACTTGCAAGATATGAACCGGTCAGGTGGGCTTGGACGGTGAAGATGTGTATTTGTCGACTCGACACTGAAATTTGTTTGGGTTGGAGTCTTTGAGACAGGTACAGTTCAAGAGCACGCAGGACAGGGAAGTAATAGCCAGTGCTATTTTCCTTGTAGAAAGCCCACAGCTTAAAACCAATTTATGCACACTACAATCTACAGAAACAAACCATAAAAGCTAGAATTTCAGTCTAAACGATGGCCGGCAATTCTGCCAAAGAGCAACCGGAACCTTGCTATCATGCAGAATTCCCAACCCCTACCCCTGCTCTTCAAATATTCATCAGATTAATCAATTTGAAAAACACAGAAAAGGGAAAAATGGATGAAAACTTCAGGAGACTGTTCATGAAACGTGGACAACAATCCTCTTTCTGGAAAGACTATGGTATCAGTGTGCACAAAGACCTTGAAGAATCAAACATCCTCATCTATTCTCACAGTTTTTCTTACAATGTTTATCTTCATTTCCTTGTTTATACAGGTAAGATTTAAAAAAGAGGACATTAAGTCACTGTATAGAGAAAAAAAAATAGAACTCATTAATCATTAGAAGGGCTACATTTGATCAGTATCGTCTGAAGGTACATAAGCATGCATAATAGAGTACTTAGCAGTGGAAGTTATTCTGCAAAACATGCTACTTGATTTCATAAAATGGCTATAGCTACTCAAGAAACAGGCACCAGACACCTATATATCCAAAACCCATACACCTGCTTTTACAAAAGTAGCGATCTGTTAAACATATCTATCCTACTTGCTTACAGTAATGGGGAGATACACACCCTCTGCAGCCAACCATACATTATCAGCACGCTTTTCTCGAACCCCACAAACCTACACGAATATGCGTAAATGGTTTAAGATACTAACAATTAACAAAGCCCAGCAAATTTCTACTAAAAAAAGGCCAGCAAAACTTCAAAAGTAAACATAATGGCCAACTGCCTTCACCATTAACAGTATATTAACCAGAGATTTATGTTATAAAGTGATCAAAGTAAGCTTTCATAGTCAATGATGAGCTAGCAAATATCAAATATTACTATTGCAAGGTATGATGAAAGAAAAATATATTCCCTAGAATGAAAATTTAGTAGAAAGAAAGGCAAAAAATCCAAAAAAAAAAAAATTATGATAGACTTTGCTAGGCGTCAATATTCCATGCTTAATATTATATTAAAGTTCAGATATATTTCCATTCTCACCTCTTGCTGTCCACCAGCTATTCTCGAGTATTTCTTGTCATGACTATGCAGGTAGCCACCAGTGTCAACATGTTGAAGCCGAATCCTTTGATCTTGCTTCCAAGTCTTCCCACTTCCCTCAATAAGGAGCCTGAAGAGGATTGTCCAATAACGAAACATCAGCAAAATAGAAAACCAATAATGATAAACATAAATTTGATGAAAGGAAAATTTAGGTCTCACCTCCAATAATCGCCTGTGTCAGATTCAGATTCTCCTCCAAAGCAGCTAACCTACACCCAACACCATAAGGGTAAAACATTATCAGTAAGTTTGAATGCAAAGTAGAGAAAGCATGGGCTCTTCTTTCAAAAGCTATTTTCTTTTAACAGCTTAGAAGAACATCACAATCTTCAAATATTCATGAAAATTAGCTTAAAAGTCGACAAAATTTGAGAATTCAAGTTATGACTGGCAGTTGAAACATGTGAAAAATACTAACCTCTAGGTTTCCTGATATTGGGGAAGCATGCAAGTGGCTATGCAGCCATTTTCTAGTCCTCATGTGTTGCAACCTAATAATTGCTCCATTAGGAATGGTGTCTCCTTGTTTAGCAGATGTATCTGGTGGAGGCTGAACAATCTGCAAAGCATAATTCCTTATTTAAGATGATGAGACATGCTCTTAATCACTCTATTAAATGAGAATTTGACTCCAAAGAGTAGCAGAAAACAAACTTTGCCAAGCTTGAATTCAACTTTTCAAAATTATTTCAAACTCCATCAAGAAAAAATATACATATAAACAAAACAAAGGCACTTGCCAGTACAAATATAGTAATAGCCAATACAAAGGAAGAATTTCAAATTATTGAAAACCATATTGATACGAATTCTAAATGAAGGAGACGATAATATTATCGCAGGATCAACATGTGATTAATAAAAGGTTGTTTACTAGTATTAACTTGGAAAAGCTCATTGCAGGGGCGGATGCATGTGTTCCAGTGGGATATTCAAAAATTAGAAAATAAAAAAATTTGAAGAACCATTTTTTCTGGACATCTCCAAAATTTTTCCTTAACAGGCCAAAATTTTAACCACACCACCAAATCATAAAAAAAAAAAAAATCAAGATATGAGAAGTATGTATATTGAGAAGGATGTATTTAATAGTATTAGCAACAATGCAATTATGTTTTTTTTTTTTTTTTAAGATATGAAAACTCGTCGTAGACAATTAATAATATAGCAATATGTTATATTAAATTTTTGTTTACAATTTTCTTATATATTATAAATGGACGTCCCGGAAAAAAAAATTTATTGGATCCGCGACTGATTTATTGATCCATTAGATTAACCATCAAAAATGATTATGACTGCAGAATGTAGTTAAAAAAAGAAACAGCAATAATACAAACATTCAGGAAATTAAGGAAACTACTTCAGAAGATCAGGATCAAAGAAAATAGCTGGTAAGAGAGAGATAGAGAATACCCAGTAGCTGTTGGAGTCATCTACATTAGGAAAACCGGTAACAGATTGCTGTCCACTTCCAGAACCGTACGGCACATCGTGTGAATGCAGCCTAAATTTTGTTTTCTCGTGCATCAGCTTTAGAACCGTCCCATAAGTAATCTGTTCCAGTCATTTTATTCAACAAATTTAAGAAACAAAAAAAAAAGGGGGAAAACAGAAAACCTAATAGGTAAGTGAAAAGGAATTTTAAAACCTCGACGCTTTGGGAGGAGGAGGAGGAGGAGGCGGAGGCGGAGGAAGGAAAACCTTTATCGAAATCGAAAGAGAGGTAGAGGAACAGAGTGAGACCGAAGAATCCCATCGCCATCACGAATAGTAATCCAATAAACCAATTCTGTTGCCAAAATGGATAATCGACCTTCGGATTCTTTCTAGAATGTTCTCTTTTCTCTACTCTGCTCGCACCTGGAATTGAAGACGAAGAAGGTTTTCTGAGAGAGAGGGCTTGCGGCCCCGACGGCGCCACGGTGGAGGAAATTGTTTGCGATCTAACGGAAAAATAACGGATTTATTTTTCAATGGTTTTTAATTGATCTGGCTGTGAAGGGTGGAATCGTGCTTTAGGAGAGGTTTTCTTTGACAGTTGACACGTGGAGTGACATAGCTATAGCCAACAGGAAAGTGACATGTGGGAGAATGGTGCTGTGGAGGGCTTGGTTCGGTGGAATCTGGTTTTGACTCTTGCTCGAGAATTTTTTGTTTTAGTTAACGTCTCCTTTGGGCCGAGTGGAATCGGGTCTTCTAGGAACTGGCGAGGATGTTTCTTTTCTTCACCCGCTTTAGTCAACCCTTAGGTTGAATTTGGGTTTTGATCCAATCAAAGTTTGGGTTAAAGATTTCTTTTCAACATTGTCGAATTCTAACCCAATGGACCTCCGCCAACCCAATCTTAAATAATCACAAAACTATAATAGTCATTTTCTTTTATTTGGTAAATATTAAAAGATAAATACTCGCGAGGTTCGCCCAGTTGGCAAAACAGGAATCTCATTTTTTTTTGGTTTCAAAGGGAGTTAGTACCCGTACAAGGGGAGGGGGCATGACGAGAATTGAACCCTCGCCTAGATAACTTTCTAACGGCCTCTTAATTACTTGGGCTAAGAGGGAAAAGTCAGAATCTCATTCTTTGTCAATTTAGATTCGACTTCCATAAAAAAAAATATATTTCGAGAATAAAATTATGAATGCGCTATATCAATGCATTCTTAAAATCTCAATATATATATATATATATATATGAGTCTTACAAAAATATATATATTTGGAAAAAAAAAAGATTCTTCACTATATTCCTTTTTAGAATTCTTAATCATAACTATTTATTAAATGGTAATAAATATTAAAATTTATATTCTATTATTAATAATTATTAATAATTATTTTAGTTCATAAAAGTTTATCTAAAATAAAATAATTAATAAAATATTTATTTATTAATTATTTTATTAATAATAATATTTAATTAATAAACAATAATAATAATATTATTATATAAGATTAGTTTATATAATAAATCTATTTTATAATTAATTAAAGTTATCTATTTAATAGATTGTATATTTTATATAATCTATATTGAAATAATCATGACTATTTATTAATATTATAATTTAAATTATTATTAATATTTAAGCTTTAAATTTAACTCTTATAAATATTATAAGATGAGTAATTTATAATAATTAGTTACTAATAATTATTAAATATTATTATTATTATTAATAAAGATAAATTAGTATTCTATTGTTATTTATGACTATTTGAACCAATATTCATGTAAAAGAATTATTATAATTTAAACTAATTTTATAATAACATTATTAGTATTAGTAATATAATTAAATAATTAATTAAAACCCATCTTGGTTAAATAATTATCTAATAATTAATATAAATTATTATTATTATATAGTATGTATATATATTGATTTAAAATGATTAATAGATGATCAAATAAATTAAATTAATTTTGGTATTTAGTAGATTATATGAATTCCATTACCATTATTATACGAATTTCAAAATCTTTATTTTAGCATTTCCCCTAGGTTAAATTCACATCATGTTTAATTATTTTAATTGTCAAACATTAATTACTCTCAATTTAAAATACTATCATCAATTTTGATTTTATTCTTAAATTTATGTAATCCATAGCAATAAAAGTATCACAAAGAAAAAAAATGAGATTTAAAATTAATAATTCAAATTTAATAATTATTAAATTATTATATTAATTCTAATATAATTAAGTTAATTCTAATATTAACTAACAAAATAGATAATTAATTAATTTAATATTCATATTGTATATTATTTTAATTAATATTATACTGATTCAAAAAAAAAAATCTATTTTATAATAGTCATATATTTAATTAAATTTTTAAATCTTATTAAAAATTATTAGTTAATTTATTTAATAAATTATTGCTATAAATTATAATTATTGGATTAGAAGTAAGTCTAATAGTAATAATCAAATAATTAATACAATTATTATTTATAATTATAAAATAATTAATTAATTATAATAATAAATATTATTAATTAATAATAATTAATTATTAATAATACTATAATTGTATTATAAATATAAGAAATTATATTTAGTAATATTAATAATGAATTGATTATTAATAACAATTTTTAGAGATTATATATTCATAATTTATTACTAATAGTTATATGTTATTAATTATATTAATAATTATTTAATAAATTATATTATATGAATAACAATATTTTATTCATAATTAAATATAATATATATTTATTAACTTATTTAATTAAATAATCTTTATATATATATAAAGATATTTGATTTATTATAAAATAGTATATAAATATTAGATTTATAATTAATTATTTGATTATTTATTATTAAATTTTATATAATTCAAATAATTAAATAATCAAATAATATAATATGATTTATAGTTTGATTTTATACTATATAAATTTATTATATTTTAAATATACAAAAAAATAACTTAATAAAGACTGATTATCTATTATATATAATTTACACATTAATTAATTATTAAAAATTATAACAAAAATAATTTATATAAATAATAATTTTAACTGATTATAATAATATGAATATATTTAATTTATATTAAATTTATAAATATTTTAATATTCTAAAATTTTAATATGTTTAATTAATTTTTTTCATAATTATTTATAATGTTATTAAGTAATTATTTATATAATCTCTTATATTCAATATTATTATAGTAATATATAAAATCATTAAGTTATATATAAATAATTAAGTTTCAAATCATTACATCACTTAATTAATAATATTATAATTTATTTATACATATATAAATACTATTAGTTTATTAATTAATTTAAAGCTTATAATGTTTTAAAGCATACTGAAATAATTATTCATTATATATATGTATAATAATTATTTTTAATTTCTAATTATACTAATTGATTATAAAGTTATATATTTATAATGAAACATATAAGTTAATTAGTTAATTAATATATTTAATAATTTAATTAATTTATTAAATTTGTAATATAATAAATAATTATGATTTGTCATTATTATTTTTGAATGTTTTAACTGATAATTAGCATTATAATTATAATTATAATTTTGATATATATATATATACTTAATAAATAAATTATTAAATTAACTAATATTATTATGAATTAAATTAATAAATAAATAATTAATTATATATGAATTAAATTAATAAATAAATTAATTAATTATAAAATAATACTAATCTAATAATATTTTGAAAATTAATAACTAAGTAAGTTTATTATTTAAATAGTATATCTTAATAATAACTATATGAATATTATTCTAATTTTATATTTATAATTATTATGAATTAAATTAATAAATAAATAAATAATTATTTATTTATAATATAATTAATTAATTGTTGCTTTTTTAAATATAAATATAATAAAATAATACTTATTTAATAATATTATTGAATTATTTTATAATAAAATAATACTAATTTTATTAGTTAATATAATAAAATTATTTTAATTGATTTTTATCGAAGTAAATAGATTAGTTATTTAAATTAGTATATTAATTATTATAATAAATTATAATCAAGTTAATATTAAATTAATATATCATAATATTTATAAATAACAATTATTTATTTATTCTAATAAATTCTTAGATATTATTGTAAATAATAATTATAAATAGATCTAATCCAAATTTCATTTAATAACTAATAGTCATTAGTATAAATAGTTATATATTTATATTATAATTTTGTAATATAATATATTATATTAAGGTAAATAATAAACTGTTATCAATTATTGTTGATATAATATAGTTAATATAATATTATAAATGAATAATTTTATTATCAAAATTTATAATATATTATTTTAATATATTAATAACTTAATTATTTTAGTATATAATGTTAAATTGAAATAATAATTATTTAAATAATATAAGTTAATAAGAGATTATATAAATAATTACTTAATAACATTATAAATAGTTTATAATATATATTTTAGTAAATACTAATAAATTATTAATTAAAATATCAATATTAATATTTATTTTAAAATAAATAATTACTAAATTAAATAAACAAATATTTATTAATTAAATAAAAATTAATAAATTATATATTATTTATAATTATATAAATATAAATTTATAATATATATAAATTATCAAATAAATTATTAATTACTATTATTATTATTATTTATACTTGATATTATACTATAAATTACTAAGTTTGACTATAATTGTTTATATATAAAAATAAACAATTATAATTAAATTATATATTTTTAAAATCCCCTTTCTATTTATATAACTAGCTATTCTTAAATAACAATATAAATTATTATATAAATTATTTATATATAAAATAATTATATTATTATAATATATTTATAATAATTAATTAAAAATATATAAAATAATTTTATTTAATATAAAATTATTTTATATATTATAATATTAAAATTTCTTATTATTGTTATGCTATTAATTAATAAAAATTTTATTTAATTATTTTATTAAGAAAAATGAATAAGTACATGATTTAAAAAGTGAATCTGTTTACCGAATCAGTTTAAATAGTTGTGGCTATTTCAACAATTATCTATTTCAAATTGTTATTACTTTTTGTTTGGTCATATAACAATTATTTTTTTTATCATACAAGCTTATTCGAAATAAAATAATACTAATTTATTAATCTTTCAAAAATTAATAAGTAAAAAATTTAAAAATAAATATGTTTACCAAACTAGTTTATTTAATTGTTGATATATAAGTTTATTAATATAATTAATTAATTATATTAAATGATACAATTGATATAAATAATTATTAATTATGATAAATAATTAAATATTAAATTATTAATATATTATTTGAATACATATAATTTATATTATTAATTAATTTGTATACAATTATAAATATTATTACAATATAATACTATTGTAAATTAACTATAAATATAATAACTATTATGTAATTATACAAAGCAGTTAAATGTTATAATAGTATAATTTATTATACTATTATAATATTTAACTTTCAAATAATATGCATGATTATTAAAAGGATAATTTATATTATTTAATTAATATAATATATTTTAATATTACTTAATTATATATAATCTAAATAATATTTTATTTTAATATTTATATAGTATCCATATATTATTATTAATTAATATTATTAATTAAATAATTAATATAATTATATATAATTATATATAAAAATAAATAATTATAATATATTTAGATAAATAACAATATATTATATTTAAGTATAATAGTTTATCTTATAAAAATTAAGATAACTATTTTATCTAATTCAAAGTTATATAAATTATAACATAAATTAATTATATTAGTAATTAATTTAACAAATATTATAATAAAATTAATCAATTATTAATTGACTATATAACTAATATATATTATTATAATATAATCATAAATAAAAATTTCTATTTTATAATATTTATAAAATTATAATAATAAATTAGATTAAATAATTAGATTTATTTAAATATATTAAAATATGTAACATACTAATTCAAATAGTTATGACTATTTAATGTTATAATTAAATATATATTATATTAATTAAGTAATATATTAATACTATTTTTATTAATAATATTTAATACTATAATTATATAAAATATTTGAATAAATTTTATAATTTATTATTTGTAATTGTAATTTATATATATTAATTAATTAATAAGTTCGATTAATATTAACAATTGTAATAATTTAATATTAAATATTTTATTATAAAATATTTAATCATTAAATAGATTATATAAATTTTACTTATTAAGAATAAGCTCGTATGGACGTAAACAATTGTTTTATGACAAAACAAAAAAGTCCTAAGAATTTGAAATAAATAATTATTCAGATAGTTATAACGATTTGAATTTCTTCAATAAATAGATTTATTTTTTAAATCTTTTACTTATTAATTGTCTTAATATTAATAAATTTGTAGTATTTTATTCGAAGTAAGCTTATATGAACAAATAAAATCATTATATGACAAACCAAAAGGTTATAGCAATTTCAAATCAATAATTGTTCAAATGGTCATAATTATTTAAACTTGTTCAGCAAATAATACTAATTTATAATTAAATAATATTTAATTGGATATAACTTAAAAAATTATTCAAATATTATAATTGTTATAATATTGTAGTATATTATTTTAACTATTTATTCAAATATATATAAATATATATTTATTGATTTGAATAATTACTTGAAAAAATTAAACAATATAATATTTTTATTATAATATTATAATTTTATTACGATACTTGGATTAATATATATTAAACTAATTATTATAATTATAATAGAAAATTAATATATGTTAAATAATGTTAAAATATGACATTTAACTATTATTATAACATTACTACAATTAATAGAAAATTTTATAATTATTAGTTTAAATAGAAAACTATAATAATATTAGGTTATATTTTATCATTTTAATATTTGGATAGAAACTATAATAATACATTTGCTTATTAATTAATATAATTTATTCTATTATATAAGCTAATACAATATATAATATATTGTTTAATTATTATAATTTATTGTTTATTATTATCTTTTCTATTTACTTATAATAAAAGAATAGTTTTAATAATATTAAAAACAATTGTATAAATAATATATTGTATATATTTAAATACAGTAATATCAAACAGTATAACCAATATACTTAAGAGTTAATCTTAAACAATATATTTAAAGTATAGATCAAATAACAAAATTATATTAAATTATTTATTTATTTAAATTATAATTAAAATGTATATACTTATTATCTAATAATATTAATTATTACAAATATTTTTATTTGTAATGAATAAATATATTTATTATTTTAATTAATTATATACAATTCAGATATTTATATACAAAATATAAAATAACAAAAATTATGAAATAAATTTTTATTTACAAATAATAAAATAATATCAGTATTATTTAGTGTTAAAAAATTAGAAATAGATATAATAAATGCTTATAACCAATTTTATTTATTATCAATTTTAAATTATTTTAATTTATGATATTAACTATAATTATAAACATATAATATTATTATATTAGTAATTATATAATAATTATTAATAACATTCATTAATATACTATAAAATTAATGAATATTAAAATTAATTATCGATAATAATAATATATCAATTTTACAATAATTATAATAATATATAATAATAATATTAATCTTCATTTATAAATATAGTATAATAATATCTTAGTTTATTAGTTAAATTAATTATAATAATATGTAAATTAAATAAAAAAATAATTTTCAAAAATATTATTAACTATTTTAAATAATATTTACTATTATAAGCAACAATTATATATTATTTATTTCAATTAATATATAGTACTATATAATTAGTAAAATTAATTTAAAATTTAAGTATAAACAATTGTTTATTTATTCTATTAATTATCTATTTTAAAAAAATTAATTGTTTGATAATATAATTATCAAATATTACTATTTAATACTATATTATTCTAATTTATTATAATTGTAATAATTATAATTATAATATTACAAAAGGATTAAGTTATTATATTTATTATTAGAACAAGTTAATTACTAATAATTAATATTATTTAGAATAATTTAATAATATATTTGATAAATATACAATAATTCATAATATTGTTAAGATACGAAAGTAATAATATTTATGTATCAAATAAATTAAATCTATTATATTAAACTTGTTTGATATTATATTAATTATTTAATTTTTAGTTATACTTATAAAAACAATTATAAATAATTATTAATAAGACAATTAATAAGTAAAAGATTTAAAAAATAAATCTATTTATCGAACAAATTCAAATCATTATGACTATTTGAATAATTATTTATTTCAAATTCTTATGACTTTTTTTTTGTCATAAAACAATTGTTTCCGTCCATACGAACTTATTCGAATTAAAATAATATTGATTTATTAATATTTCAACAATTAATAAGTAAAAGATTTTAAAAAAATAAGTTTACCAAACAAGTTCAAATAGTCATGACTATTTGAATAATTATCTACTTCAAATCATTGTAACATTTTGTTTTGTAATAAAACAATTGTATCAATTCATGTTAGTTTATTTGAAATAAAAAAATACTAATTTATTAATATTCCAAAAATTCAAAAGTAAGAGAATTAAAAAAATAAATCTATTTATCGAACAAGTTCAAATAGTTATAACTATCTTAATAATTATCTATTTCAAAACATTACAACCTTTTGTTTTGTCATAAACAATTGGTTCTATTCATTCAAGCTTATTTCAAATAAAATAATATAAATTTATTAATGTTCTAAAAATTAATAAGTAAAAATTTTAAAAATAAATTTATTTAAAAATTAATGTTCCAAAACCAATTGTTTCTATTCATACAAAATTTTTAGAATAAAATAATACTATTTTATTACTATTTTGAAAATTAATAAGAGATTTGAAAACTAAATCTCTTTACCGAACATGTTCAAATAGTTATGATTATTTGAATAATAATCTATCTCCAAGTGTTATGATTTTTGTTTTGTCCTAAAATATTTAATTTTTGTTCAACAAGTTTATTCAGAGTAAAATATTGCTAAATTAATACTATTCTAAACATTAATAAGTAAGGATTTAAAAAATAAAATGTGTTTACTGAATCAGTTCAAATAGTTAAGACTATGAGAATAATTATCTATTTCAAATTGTTTTGACCTTTTTTTTGGTCATAAAATAATTGCTTCAACTCATACATGCTTATTTGAAATAAAATAGTACTAATTTATTAACATTCAAAAAATTATTAAGTAAGAAATTAGAAAAAATATATTTACCAAACAAGTTCAAATATTTTTGACTATTTGAATAATTATCTATTTAAAATCGTTATGACCTTATATTTATCATAAAACAATTGTTTCAGTTCATAAAAGCTTATCTGAAATAAAATAATATTACTTTATTAATATTATAAAAATTGATAAGTTAGAGCTTTAAAACATAAATTAGTTTATCGAATCAGTTCAAATAATTATGACCATTTGAACGATCATCGATTTTAAATCGTTATGACCTTTTGTTTTGTCATAAAACAATTATTTTTTATCATACAAGTTAATTTGAAATAAAATAATACTAATTTATTAATTCAAATATTAATAATAAATATATTTTTATAACTTAATAATTATTGATAAATTAAACTAAATTATTATTAAATAATATTATTATTTGAACATTTAAATATTAGTTATTTAATAATTAAACTTTAATTAAATATAAATTAAATAATAGTTAATTAGATATTAGTTTAATAAGTTAATTAATTATATAATTGTTATATAATAGTTTAATAACAAAGCTATTTAATATATAATAATTATAATATTAATTTATAACTATTAACTATTAATAATGATAAACATTTCCATTCAATTATTATATTAACGATAATTTGGACTAATAATTTATAAACAATTATTATTGTATTAATTTAATAATATTATAGTATTATTTGAATATAACTAAAAGTCAAATTATTTAATATAATTTGTAAACTATTGTTTAAAATTATTAAAATTAATTAATAATTTTATCGATTAGTTAATAATAAATTACTAATAAATTACTAGTTATACTATAATATCTATATATGTTATTAGTAATAATAATATTATAATAATATTATTAATGTGTTAAAATAATAATTAATAAATTGATTATTAAAATATTCATTAAAATAATTATAAATATTTATAATTTAAATATTAATTATAAATATTTACCTTATTAAACTAATACAATTAATCAAAATTATATAAAGTAAATAAATTATTATTTATTATAATTAATGAATATAATATTTTTATTAATATAAATATACATTATTAATAATTAATAATGATTAATTGTTTGGATTATTGATAAAATAATTCTGTTTAAATAATTAATAAAATACTTATTTGGTTTATATTAATTTAATCATTTAATTAAATTATATAAGATTATAAGTAATAAATAATTACTTTATTCCTAATATTATTATAAATAATAATAATCAAATATTATTACTATTATAAGACTATTTGAACAATTATCTATTCATAATTATATCAATTTTATCTTGTTTAATATTAACGATTATTACTATACTGAAAATATTATCATAAGTCATTTAGCAATTACAAAATGATATTTTATCACGTTACAAATAAATTTATAAATTAATAAACTATATTAATTATATATTATGAATTTATTATAAAACATGCTATGTTTTAAAGTTTATTTTTGTATTTATATTTTTGTTAATTCAATTTAATATTAATTAATTAATATTTAATTAATAAACAATAATATTAATTGTCATATTATTTATTAAAAATAGTATTATTAAAAAACCTTATTTTAATTATAAGCATTATTATTTTAAATAATATAAAATATTATTTAATTAATAATAATTAATTGTTATATGTTAATATTTATTATTAATAAAGGTTATTATAATTATATAAATTTAAATAATTATTATATCTATTTTATTTCAATATATAATAATTAATGTAAAATAATTAATAATATTAATTAATATTATTGTAATTAATATAATAATTCCAATAGTAAAAAGAAATAGTTAATATTCCAAATAATTATAATAATTATTTAATTATTATTATAATATTAATATAATAACATATAATCATTAATAATTTCATAAAATTATAAATATATAATAATTATAAATTATTAAACTAATTTGAATCTTTAATTAATTATTAATTGATTATTAAGTAATTATTATACTGAACTAAACATTAATATAGTATAATTTATATTATTAAGTAATATTTTTAATATTTAATTATTAATTTAAAATATATTAAATTTTTAATATTTTCATTTTTAATAATATTTAATTTTTACTTAGATATAATTATTAATGTAAAGAATTATATTTAAACTAATAATAAATAAAGGACCTAAATATGATCATATTTAAAATATGAATTGGTTAATTATTTGAAATAATTAAATTAATTAATATTCCAAAATTTAATAAGTAAAAATTTTAAAAAATAAATTTGTTTTTTGAACATGTTTGAATAGTTCTGACTATTTGAACAATTATTTATTTCAAATAGTTATGACCTTTTGTTTTATGATAAACCAATTGTTTCTATCCATACAAGCTTATTCTGAATAAAATAATTACATTTATTAATATTCCAAAATTTAATAAGTAAAAATTTTAAAAATAAATTTATTTTTTGAACATGTTCAAATATATATGACTATTTGAATAATTATCTATTTCAAATAGTTATAACCTTTTGTTTTGTGTTGAACCAATTTTTTTCTGTCTATATAAGCTTATTCAACATAAAATAATACTAATTTAATAATATTCCAACAACTACTTTATTAATATTTTACAAATTAATAGGTAGGAGATTTAAAAAATAAACCTGTTTACCGATCAAGTTCAAATAGTCAAGTTAAATTAATATTATAATAGAATTTAAATAAGCTACAATAAATAACTATTTAATTGTATACTTAAAATTTGTTATAATTAAAAGTCATAACTATTATTTTATTAATTATTAACAATAATTAGATATTATATTTGTTAATTAATAGTTTATTATCTTATACATGTATAACAAGTAATTATAAATTAATATTAAAATAATATCAAGTATAAATAATAATAATTATAATAGTTTTATTATTAAATTATACTATTTATATAATTTATATAATTATCGATTATGTTAGATAATATTATAATAGTAATTATAAATAATTTATAATAAATATTATAATTAATATTGTTATTATATAATTAAGTATTTAATAATACTTAATAAAACAAATAAGTTAATTATAATTTATAATAATTATAATATAATATTATAATTATATTATTATTTATAATTAACTTATTTGTTTTAATATTTTAATTTTAGCTAATTAATATTATATATTTCTATAATAATATATTGTTTTATTATTTAATTATTGCTATTTAAATTTTTGAAATAGTAAATTTATTAATAATTATAAAAAAAGAGATTTAAAAACTAAATTTTTTTCATATTATATGTTATTATTTAGTTAATAAATTATCTAAAATAATTAGCTAATTTATCAAAATAATAATAAATTATGACAATTTATCTGAATATATATTTGTATAATTATGTATAAATCAAAGTTCTAATTAATTATTCCTAATTATTCATGATTTAAATAAAATAAAATAAATTAATATAATCTAATTAAATATTTATTAAAATCCTTATTAAATATATAATTCAGTAATTTAATTTATTAAATTATTAACTGTATAGATTATAACTAAGAATATGTAAACAAAAGGTAATAAATTAGTATTATTATTAATAATAAATTATTTCATAATTGCAACAATTATCACTATTTAAATTTTTTATTATTTAATTAAGAATGTAATAAATAATGTTATAATAATAGATATAATAATAAGCTATTATTTAAATTATTTGAAATAGATAATAGACAATTATTTATTTGAATAATTATACCTAATATTGATATTATTATTTGTAATTTGTACGTTAATTAGCTATAATATTATTTTATTATAATATATATAATATATTTTCAAAAATATTTACTACAAATAATAAATTTTATTATTAATTTAGTAGTAATAATTGTATAATAATAAATTTAATTATTTAGTTATAATTGAATAGTTTTAAAGATAATAAAAAATAGAATATATTCTATATCAATATATCATAATATAGAGCATTTGTTTATAATATAAATTTAATTCGTTTAATTATATAAATATTTGTTTAATTAATAAATTGTTGTTATTGTTTTAATTAAATTGTTAATTTGAATATAAAAAGTTATTAATAATTATAACAAATAATTAACTATATAATATTATTAATTATTATCTGAAATTTTGATTAATTATAGAATTAATATAACTTTATTAATAAATATTACAATAGTATAATTATTATATTAATTAACTTATTTGTTATCTATTATTCAAAGTATAGTTGAACATATTTATTTTTTAATATTTTAAACTAATTAATATTATAATATTTGTAATAGAATATAACATTTAAAATTATATTCTATTTTATAATTTATTATTATATTATAATTAATTTATATATAATAAACAATTAAATTATTAACAATTGTTTTATGATAGAACAAAAGGTTGTAATAATTTGAAATAAAAAATTGTTTAAATAGCCATAACTATTTGAACTAATTCAATAAACTAGTTTATTTTTTAAATGTCTTATTAATTCTTAAAATATTAATAAATTGGTATTATTTTATTTCAAATAAGCTTGTATGTTGAAAAACAATTGTTTTATGACAAAACAAAAGGTAATAACAATTTGAAATAGATAGTTGTTTAAATGGCTATAATTATTTGAACTGATTGGGTAAACTGATTTATTCTTTTAAATTAGTTACTTATTAATTTTTGAAATATTACTAAAGTAGTATTATTTTATTTTGGATAAACTTTTATGAACTAAAACAATTGTTTTATGACAAAACAAATGGTCATAATTATTTTAAATAAATAATTGTTTAAATAACCATAATTATTCGAGCTTGTTTGGTAAACATATTTATTTTTTTAAATCTCATGATTATTAATTTTTTGAATGTTAATAAATTGGTATTATTTTCTTCCAAATAAGCTTGTATGAACTGAAGCAATTATTACACGACAAAAGAAAATGTCAAAATGATTTGAAATTAATAATTATTCAAATAAACTATTTGAACTGGTTTGGTAAACACATTTTTTTTTAATCTCTTATTAATTTTTGAAATATTATTAAATTAGTAATATTTTTATCTAAATAAGTTTATATAATAAGAAATAATTATTTTATGAGAAAATAAAGATCAAAACAATTTGAGATTGATATTTATTCAAATAGCCATAATTATTTGAACTGATTTGGAAAACAATTTTAGTTTTTAAAAATATTGCTTATTAATTTTCAAAATATTAATAAAGTAGTATTATTTTATTTCAAATAAGTTTTTATAAACTGAAACAATTGTTTTATGACAAAACAAAAGGTCATAACGACTTTAAATAGATAATTGTTTAAATAACCAAATCTATTTTAATTTATTCGATAAACAGATTTATTTTTTTTTAAATCTCATGCTTATTAATTTATTCTAAATAAGCTTGTATGAATTGAAATAATTGTTTTGTGTCTAAACAAAAGGTCAAAATGATATGAAATAGATAATTATCCTATTAGTCTTAACTATTTGAACTGGTTCGACAAACACATTTATTTTTTAAATCTCTTACTTACTAATTTTTGGAATATTATTAAATTAGTATTATTTTAGTATGAATAAGCTTATATGAAAAGAAACAATTGTTTTATGATAAAATAAAGATCATAAAAATTTGATTTAAATAATTGTTCAAATAGTTATGACTATTTAAATAATTTAAAATAATACTAATTATTTAATTAATTATTATTAATATCATGTTCAAATTATTATTTGTATAATTTTATTATCTATACAAATTTTAATATAATTAAATAATTATACATATTAAATTAATATTATATATAATTAATTATGTTAAAATATAAAATATTTATTAAATAATATGTATAATAACTATTAATTAACTATAATTAATTATAAATATATAAATATATTTATAACTTATATCTAATTGTTTAAAATATATAAAAATTATAAAATATATTTATAATCGATTAAAAGATAACAAGTATCCAATATTCGGATATAATTGTATAAATAAAATAATTATTTAAAACTAATAATATTATATAAATAATATAACAATTATTTATAAATATATTAAACGTATAATAAGACAATAATAGTATTAATAAATATATTAAACAATAAATATAATATTATATTGTTATTAAATTTATATTAATAAGTAACAAATATATTATATTAAACTAATTATTTAAGATTTATATGTAATCTTATATTTTTATATATTTATAATAATATATTAATAAATTCATATTAATAATAATTTAATATGAATTTAATAATACTTCTAATATTATTATAATTCAAATAATTATTATTTATAATAATTATTATTAATCTATATTTAATTATTTTAATAAATTTAATCAAATTAAATTAAATAAGTTTATATAACAATTAATATTATTAGTTAATATAAATAAATATTTATATTATTTATTTATAATAATAAATTACTAATAAATTAATAACAATAATTAAAATGTTTAAAACATTTATTAAACATTAATAAAAATTAACTTATTAAAGAATATTATATAATAAGTTATTCATTATAATAATTATTAATAATTAATTAATCATCAACTTTTCTTCCCCTATTTTCTTGAGCAAATAGTAGGATTAACTGATAGAGAAAAACTTATAAATATGCAGTATTTCAATTTCATTTTTCATGATGCTATTTTTGTTGGCTAGAATAAACTTCAGAAACTGGAGTTGCTAAATTAAAGGAAAAGTACAACGGTAGGTTGATACCCCATGACTCTTTTTCCTTGATTGTGAATTGATTTTGCATATGATTGCATTCCACCAAAAATTCATCATTAGAGTCAGTTTCAATATCTACTAATGCAAAAATATATGACAAAAAGAGAAAGCCATGAGCTCTTGTTAATGTGAATGCAAATGACGATGGTGGATAACTGTTGTTGGTTTGCAACTGCTGTAGAGAAAAAGTAAAAGTAGTGAGTTTCAAGAAAATTTTAATGAAAGCTATGGTAGATTAAAATGATTATATTATAACTAAGAATTATAATATAATATAAATTTATATTAATTATTAAAAAAATAATTGTATATTAATTTATTATAAGCTAATTACAATAATATATCCATACTAATTAAATTAATAATAATATAATTAAATCACAATTGTTATAATGTTATTAAAAATAACATTATTTATAACGTTATAAATATTAGTAATTTATATTTAATTATATGAATTAAATATAATTAATGATAAAATCTATTTTATTGATTAATATTAAAAATTATGACAATTTATAATTAATATTTATTATAAATTTAAAATTAGTTATTTATAATAATTATATTAAACATAATTAATAATTAACAATCTTAATTATTTAATATAATTAATAAGTAATATAAATAAAATGTTAATAAATTAATAAATATTAAAAATATTTAATAGTTAATAACTTAATTATCTATTTAATATTATCATTATTTTTATATTAATTATAAATTTATTTATTTATAATATTAACTATTTTATAATAAATAGTATAATATTATATTTAAGATTAAAAATATTGTTTATTACTAATTTTAATCAATAAAAATTTAAAAAATAAATATGTTTATCGAACTAAATCAAATAGTCTGACTATTTAAATAATTAATAATATTGGTATAGTAAATAGATAAATAATAATAAAAAATTATCATTTCAATATTTTAATTATTTGTTAATATAATTATACTATTCAATTAAATAATTGATTAGTATTAATTTGTGTTATAATTAAATATATAATTATTTAGTTTTAATCTTTATATTATTTATGTAATATAATATTATTATAATTTATAAAATAAAATTAATAATATATATTTAGTATTACTACTACAATAAATATTATAAAAAATTTATAATAAGAGCTTATAAATTTTATATTTATATAATATAATAATTACTAATATCATAATAATTTATTAGTAAATATAATTAAAATTTATAATATATATTAATAATATTATAGTATTATTTGAAATAGATGTTTTTTTTGAATAAATTTGTATGAACAAAAATAATTTTTTATGATAAAACAAAATGTTATAATAATTTATTATAATAATATGTTAATTAATTAAATTTAAGTTATGTAATTATAGTATTATTAATACAATTTACAATTAATAAATTATAATTTATTAATTAATATTAACAATTATATAACAATTAAATGATTTATGTTATAATTAATTATAACTAATATAAATTATTAATTAATAATTGTTTATTAATTAGTATGTAAAATAATTTATTGTAGCTATTTAATTTGTTAATATCAATATATGGGAACCTGTTCAAAAGTTTCATATCTTAGAATTATGTAAGATTATATTGAACTATATTAAATATATTAATTATTTAAATATAATTTAATTTATATTAAATTATTAATAAATAATAATTAAATTTATTAATAGTGTTATGACTATTTGAACAGGTATATCTATATTTAGTATAATATAATGATTTATAATCTAACATATAACTATAGTTAGAATATTATCTATATTTAGTTAATTTAAGTATATATTTATAACATTATTATAATATTTCAATTTATAAATCCATATTTTCTATTTAAATATATAAATAGATTATAACTAATTTATTAATATATAATTAGTTAATTCTTATCAGATTAACTATAATATTATAGTTAATAATTTTTAATAATTTTATGTAGATATTAATTATCACATATGAAATTTAATATGTAAATTTGTTAATTTTTATGAATAATTATCTATTTTGTTATACAAAATTAATAGTAAGATATTTAAAAAATAAATGTGTTTGCCAAACCAATTTAAATAGTTAAAACTATTAACCTTTTATTTAGTCATAAAATATTTGTTAGTAATCATGTAACAAATAAATATTTAAGTTATTTATATAATTACTTATATTATTGAATAATCTGATAAGAATTAATTATATTAATCAATAGTTTATTATCTATTCATATAAAAAATTGATTAATAGCTATTGCTTTTGAAATAGCGATCTGAAATAGATAATTGTTCAAATGTCATAATTATTTGAACTATTTCAACAAGCAGAATTATTTTTTAAATCTCTTACTTATTAATTTTTAAAATATTAATAAATTTATTTTATTTTATTCTAAATAAGTTAGTATGAGCTAAAAATTTATTTCACAACAAAATAAAAGGTCATAACGATTTGAAATTGCCTTAAATATTTGAAGTGGTTTGGCAAACAAATTTATTTTGTAAATCTCTTAGTAATTAATTGCCAGAATCTTATTAGATTAGCACTATTTTATTACGAATAAGCTTCTATGAATAGAAATTTGTTTAATTAAACTAATGATATTAAAAATATAAATTATATAAATTTATTATTATTAAATTAAATTAATCTTATTAATTTTAATAATAACAATAAATACATATTGATAATTTATTAATAAATCATATTATTGTTAATATTATTATAAAATTTTATTTGTATTAAAATAATATAAATAATATAAATTTTATTTGATAAAATAATTAATAGTTTTATTATTAATTAATATTGCAAAACCATATTTATTTAATAATTGTTATTAATATAATATTAATATTATAATAATATAATTATAAAGTTGTAATTAATAAAGTATTAATCCTTAAATCTATGTTAATAAATATAATTTATATGATATATAGTTATTACATAATAATAATTATTTAATTAATAAATATTATTATAATTATATCAATTAATAACAATTATTAATACAATTTAACATATAATTACTATACTAATTAACTTATACGAATAATATAATATTTATTAGATAATCTGATATAATACTTATTAAAATTATTATATTATATAATAAGAGATTTAAATAATTAAGAAGATTAATAATTGAGTAAAAATTTTATACTTATTATAATTTTTAAAAAATAATTAATATTTTTATATTAAAGCCAATTTGTTTTAATTATAAGTTGAACAAACAACTATGAGTATTATTCAAATATATTAATTCTATTAATAATTATTAATATTAAAACTAATATTATAAGTATATTATTTAAATTATAATTTATAAATATTATTAGATTAAATTTATCCTACTTAATTAGCTTTTAATTAATTATAATAAACTTAATTAATAATCAAGATAATATTATTATATTATATATTAATTATACTTTATATTTCATATAAATGGTACTAGTTAATATCATTTATTCTTATAAAAATAAATTTAAATTATTATAATTTATAATAATTATATTAGTTAAATTATTTAATATAATATTTATCATAAATATTATAATTTATTATAATTAGCAAATAACTATATATAAATTATTTTATATATAATAGTATAATAACTTGATTATTAAAATATAATTTATAACTATGATTATTTTATAATTGAAATTATTATATATATTTTTTAATATTTTTTAATAATTTGGATAATAAATTTCGAAATAACTATATAATTTAAGATTTGAAAAAATCTTTTTACTATTTCAATCATTTTATAATTGAAATATAATTATAACTAGATTATAATTTATTATAAGATAATTAATTATTAGTAATTAATATAATATATTACCAAATGACTATAATAATAGTTATTAAATTACATCAAATATAATTTATATTTATTATTAATATAATAATATATTAATTGTTAAATATATTATAGTCAAAATTATCTATAATTTAATAATATTATAATATTAAATTAGGTAATTTAATTAAATAAATTAATCTTTAATAATATGATTATTATTTAGTTAATAATTAATATATTTTAATAATTTTATAGTGATTCAAAAATATAATTTAATTAAGTAATTCAAATATTACTTAATTAAAATAAATTAATTAAATATAAATAGTGAAAATATAATAGTATTATAAATTTATTATAGTGTATAGTAATTATAACAAGAATATATAACTATTCAAAATATATTTAAAATATAATTAAATTTTAATATGATATTTAATAATTGTAATTAAATAGTCATAATTATTACTAGTATAATTAATTAATTTTATTATGATATTAAATAATTTTTATTTAATATATAATTATAAATTATAAATTTATAATTGTTATAAATTAAGTAATAAGTGTAACTTATTAATAACAATAATTATTACATAATTTAATAATTAAATATAATAGTTATAGTTTAACTTATAATAATTATACTAATTTATATTATTTATATAATATGTAATTGTTCATAAAATTATATACTAAACTAATATTGTTAATATTATTGTATATATTAAAAATTTTGTATAATTTTTTATAATTCAATTATATAATTTGAAATAAATTTTAATATATTTAATTAAAATATTTTATTATTAATATTTTATATAATTAATATATTATTATATTTATTATTAGTATATAATATTTATACTATATTATACTATATTATTTTATATTTATAACAATAATAAATTTATTAATATTCAAGGCTGAATTACATAATTGTTAAAAATATTATTAATAATTATTCTATTATTAAATAAATTTAAATTATTATTTAAATAATTATAATTATTTATTTTAATTAATATAATTAATAACAATATTATTATTAATATTAATAATATCAATATTTATTAAATTATATTTTTTGAATATATTAAATATTAAGTAATGATAATTAAATAATTGAAATATTTAACTTAATAATATTTTTAATTTATATTATTATGAACTGTTGTAAATTAGTTAAGTATACAATATTATTAGTTATTAGTAATTATTACAATATTTTCAAATTCTATAATATATTTTATTAGTAGTAATTATAATTATATTAATAATAATATTAATTATTATTAATATTATAAATGAATATTAGATAATAAACAAATAACTAATATAAATTGATATAAAATTAATATGAAAGAGACTTAAAAACTATTTAAATTAATATTTAAATATAAAATATATTAATATTTATTGTTATTAATGGTTTATATTATTTAAATAGTATTATCTATTTAATAATTAACTTATTTACAAATAATAAAATGATTATAGTTTATATTGATGTATTAAATTTTAATAGTGTTAAATTTTTTAATAATGATTATTATATTATATATTAATTATTCATATTAATAATATTTGATTTAATATTATATTAATTAATTCTACATTAATAATTTGATACATAATAATATAATTATATATTAGTTATAAACTTTATAACCAATATTATATAATGATAATTATTCTAAGTATTATATAATTATAATTTATATAATGTTATTATATTACTTAAAATATATTTATAATTTATTTATATGTAATATATATAGATTATATATATTATAGTAAATAAGATGGTTAGTTTTGTTTACTAAATGATTGATTAATTAGTAAATTTATATATATAATTATATAATTATTAATAATATATTTAATTTATAATATAAAGAATTCATTTTTAATAAATTAATAATTTAATAAAGATAATAATAATTTATTTAAATAATAATTCATGATTAATAATTTATTTATTTTAAATATTATTTTATTTAATTTTAATACTAAATTTAAAATATATTAATAGATAATTAAATATAATACAAGCTATTTCTATTAATTTATTTTGGATCATTTAAATATGTCAAAACCATTGCAATTATTTAAATTAAGAATAAATAATTAAGTAAATAGATAATCATTAATTAATTAAATATAAAACTAAATAATTATATTATTATAAATATATTATTATCTTAATTATTAATAAAGTATTAATTTGTATTTAATAGTAATTATTTAAATTTATTATATAGTAATTCTATAATAATATTATTAGGATAATTTTAATTATTATCATAATACTAATTTTAATCTTGATTAAATAATAAATTATACATTTAAATAACTAATATTTAAATGTTCAAATAGTAATAATTATTTAAACTTGATCGATAAAAATATTCATTTTTTAATATTTGTTAATTTGTATGATAATTCAAATAATTGCGTATTAATAAGTAAGAGATTTATTTGTATTAATTATAATTAATTATTAATATTTATTATAATTATAATAGAAAATTAATATATGCTAAATTTTAATTGGATTATTAAATATATTAATAATATTAATAATTTATTCAATAGCCATTAATAATATTGTTAATTATTAATACAATTATTAATTAATGATTATTAAAAATTTTTTAGTAAATACAAGCTAATTTGAAATAATATAATATAATTTTATTAACATTCAAAAAAGTAATAGGCAAGAAATTTTAAAAAATAAATATGTTTATCGAACAAGTTCAAATAGTTATAACTATTTGAACAATTATCTATTTAAAATCATTATGACCTTTTGTTTTATTATAAAACAATTGTTTCAGTTCAATAAAACTTACCCAAAATAAAATAATATTACTTTATTACTATTTCAAAAATTGAGAAGTTGGTGATTTAAAAAATAAATCAGTTTATCAAATCAGTTCAAATAATTATTTATTTTAAATCATTATGACTTTTTGTTTTATTATAAAACAATTATTTTTGATCGTACAAGCTTATTAAAATAAAATAATACTAATTTATTACTATTTAAAAAATTAATAACTAAGCGATTTAAAAAATAAATCTATTTACCAAACTAGTTTAAATAATTATGACCAGTTCAAATAGTTATTATTATTTGGACAATTATTTATTTCAAATTATTATAACCTTTTGTTCTATCATAAAACAATTATTTCTGTTCATACAAATTTATTTGAAAAAAATAATACTAATTTAATTATAGTCTAAAAATTCATAATTAAAAGATTTAAAAAATAAATTCATTTGCTAAATCAGTTCAAATAGTTAAAACTATATAAACAATTATCTATTTCAAATCGTTATGACCATTTATTTTGTCATAAAACAATTATTTCAGTTCATACAAGTTTATTTGGAATAAAATAGAAATAATTTGTTAATATTTCAAAATTTTATAAGGAAGAGATTTTTAAAAAAATTCTATTTATCGAACTAGTTCAAATAATTATAACTATTTGAACAATTATCTATTTAAAATCATTATTACTTTTTGTGTTTTCATCTATTTTATAATTCAAATATACATTTAATTTTATAAAACAATTATTTCAGCTCATACAAGTTTATTTGCAATAAAATAGAAATAATTTGTTAATATTTCAAAATTTTATAAGGAAGAGATTTTAAAAAAATTATATTTATTGAACTAGTTCAAATAATTATAATTATTTGAACAATTATCTATTTAAAATTGTTATTACTTTTTGTTTTGTCATCTATTTTATAATTCAAATATTCTGATTAGTTATTAAAATTTAAATAATTAATTTAAATAAAATTCATAATTATTTTAAAATAATTTAAGATATGTTTAATCTATTAACAATTACTTTAAATATTGATTTTACTTTATTATTTTTTAAATCTATTTATTAATCTTAATTAATTAATCTGTTATTAATATTATATTATATATTAATAAAATCAATATTTAAAGTATTACTTATTATCTATATAATATTATTATATATTAAATATTAAATTATACTTAACTATTATTCAAATAGTTTATTGGTATTTTAAATAATAGGTATTTAATATAATAATTATTTATAACCCATTATAAATAGTTTAGGTATTTTAATATACATTTAATTATATTATTAATAATTAGTACTTATAATTAATTTAATTATATAATAATTATGCTAATAAATGTCAAATATAATAAAATTAATAATATTATATAATAATTAAATTTATTAAATAAGTAATAAAATATTCTATATTATATAAATTATAATATAGTAAAATTAAATGGTTATTTAATAATATAATATAATAAATAATGTAACATTTTT
This sequence comes from Durio zibethinus, assembly GCF_002303985.1. The sequence continues at coordinate 7,568,353 of NW_019167882.1, read as the reverse complement.
ACTTAGTTAAATAATTTAAAATGATAAAATGTAGACAATTATTAATATGATATTATTATTTAATATTATATAATATAATATATTATGATTTATTAATAACATAATATATTATTATATATTCAGAACATATAGAATAATATAATAATTATTAATTTATTATTATATTTATTATATAAATTAAATTGGTTCAGTAATTAAATTTAAATTTATAAAATAAATTTATTAATAATTATTTAATAAATCACTTATTTATAATGATAATTAATATTAATAATCAATTATATATCAATATACTTATAAATAATAAATTATTATTTAGTAAATATTAGAATTATTAAATATATAAATTGATTAAGTTATTCGTAATTATACTAAATATAATTATTTAATTAATTAAATCATTATTAATTAATGATTATTTTAATATTATAATTAAGTATAATATTAATTTATAATGAATATTAATTAAAATGAACAATTGTTGTTTTATAAAATATTTAAAATTTATATTAAATATTTATTAATAATAAATAAATAAATTATAATAATTAAGTTGATTTCTATCAACTATTAATTATTGGTAAACCCATATAATTTGGATTAGAACTTATTAATAATGAACTGATTATTAATAGTGAAATAATAATATATATTTAAAATATTATTAAATTTATTTATAATATATTTATAAATTAAATGATAATTTGTAAATATTATCCCACTATCAAGCATATAAGTTATGTTTTCAGAATTTTTTTGCCATTGAAAAAGATTATACAAAACATAAGGATAAGAAAGAATGAGATAAGCCAAATTATTTTTCAATTGCCATCACCACCATGTCCACTACTAGCAATTTTATTGCTTTCTTTCAATTTCAACCTCAAAAAACTAACTTTTCTCCTCAAATTCTAACTCTTCTGCAATAACCATCGAGAAGATAGCAATTTAATATGATTATTAAATTATTAATAATTATTCAAATATGAATAAATTTCATATATTTAATAATCTTGTTAAATAATTTTAACTTGTTAATAATATTCGGTATAATTATTAATTTATATATTAAATTATAATTTATATTAATTAAATAAAATTATATACTATTTGAATAAATTGGTTATTCAAAATAAATTAATTTGAACAATTATCATAATTTATAAATAAATTTATTAAAACTCCAAAATTAATAAATAAAAATTTTAAAAATAAATATAATGAGAAATTATATTTATTATAAATAAATTTATACTTATTAATAATTTAATTAAAATTTTAATTATATAATAAGTAAATTAATTAAAAAATATATCTAATTTTTAATTCACTTAAAATATTGCTTATCCGTAATAATAATTATTAATTAGATTATAAATTATATTAATTAAAACTAATATTTATATTAATTACTTATTATTAATTTAAATTCTTATTATATATTTATATTAATTAGTTATTATAATTTTTAATAACAATTTAATCAACTATAATATATTTAATAATATACTTATAGTATATATAATTTATAAATTATTCATTAAGTTATAAAATAATTATTATAAATAAAATATTATGAATTTATTAAGTTAATTAATAATTTAGTATTAATATAATATAATATTCTTAATATATAATATTAATGTGTAACAATTTAGTAAATATTTATGGATAAATATTTTAAAATTATTTATTTTAATTATAACTTATTATTTAGTATTTATTAAAAATCATATTTTAGAATAAAAAAAGTTAACTTACGAATGCCATGACAATCTTTGATTAAAGAATTCAAATTCAAAATCAAGTCGAATTTCATGCTTCTTGTACAAATTAATTATAACAAAATCTAATTAGTCAAACTTAAGTTGCTTGATTATTTTTGAATTGAACTCGATCAAACTACATCTCGAAAATGGAGTTGAACTATTCAATCCAACATCTAATGGCAAGTACATAACTTTTAGTTATATAGATATCGATAAAAATATTAAAATATTAAATAAGTTAATTAATTTTCAAGTAATGAATTAGATTAATATTATTTTATTCGATATTTTGTATTAATTGTAGTTTTATTATTTCAAATAATATAATTGATAAGAACAATTATCAATATTATTTAATATTAATATTAAGCTTTTTATTAATTGATAACGATTTGAACAATTAAATATTTTAATAATTATTATAAATCCTTACAATTAATAAGGATTATTTATTAAATTATTAAAAGTATGAACTTTTATTATGATAAATAGAATAAATCAATAAATTATTAATCAATAATTCATATTAAATCTAAGGGGTTATGATTTTAATAAATATTTCATTAGATTATATTAATTTATAATAAATATTTAACAATAATATCTATTTAATACTAAATAAGTTAATAATAAAATAATATCATATATTATATGAAAATTACTTAATAATATAATTATAATTTTAATAATTATAATTTACAATTATTATTATAATATATATGAATTTATAAAGTAATATATATTATAAAAAGTAATATATATAATTATTTTATTATATACAAGTTTATTAAATTAGAAATGAATAATTTAATATTTGAAAAAAAAAATTTGTTGACTAAACAAGTTTAAAAAGTTATGACTATTAGATCAATTATTTTTATAAAATCGTTATGACCTTTTGTTTTGACATAAAACAATTGTTTCAATTCATAAAAGCTTATCCAAAATAAAAAGAATTTACTAAGCAAGAGTTTAAAAAAATAAATTTGTTTATCAAGCAAATTCAAATAGTTACGACTATTTGAACAATTGTCTATTTAAAATCATTATGATGTTATGTCATAAAATAATTCTAATTTATTAATATTTTAAAAATTAATAAGTAAGTGATTTAAAAAGTGAATCTGTTTGCGAAATTAGTTCAAATAATTATGGTACTAATTATTACTATTATTATAATTAATTTATAAATAATTAATTTAAAGTAATTATAATATATATTATAACATTAAATATAATATATTTATAATTATGAATATGTATAATCAATTATACATATAAATTATATAATTGTTTAATAATATATAATTTTAATTTTAATTAATATAAGAATTTGATATTATAATAAATATCAATTTTTAATTATAATAATAATTTATTATAACTTAAATTTAAGTTAATTAATATATAATAATAAATATTATATTATATATATTATTATATATTGTATTAAAATTAATACAAATTATAAAAATAGTATATACTAGTTGGTATTATAAATTATTATTTTATGAGTTAAATTTGATTTTATTATACGAATATAAATATTATTATTATAAAAATAACACTTGGACTTTCATTTAAGTTCAAATAAATAATCTTTAAAGATAGATTTGGTTTGAGAAATATGAAAATAAAGAAGGGTTTATTTAAGCTTTGAAAATCATATTATTTATTTAGTACCAAAATATAAAACTTAAGAACATGTACTAAATAAATCTTTTTTCAAAATCTTGATCATGTTTATTTAGCTTTAATGTTTTGTCATTTTAAAATAAGGATCAATTCAAGGTTAACAATGTTTTCAGGATCAAGCGCTTACCACTACACCAAAAGCTATAGCTAAAAAAAAGCTATAGTTGATAGTGAAGGTGCAACTCTATTTTCTTATTTTCTTTTGGTAGCGCAAAGCCCCGTGCTAAGCGACAGGTGGACATAAGGGGCTTCGCAAAGCCTTCATGGGATATCTCACCCATTGGGCCTCGACAAGTTGGGTTGCCATATACCAGAATCCGATCCACCATGGGATACCTCACCTAGATGAATCGACATACCGAGTCTCTAAGGGAGACCACTGGACCCCATAATCCAACAATCTCCCCCCAGCGGCACCTAGGGTACTCAAACCTATAACCTTTCTCTGATACCAATTTTCAAGATCAAGCGCTTACCACTACACCAAAAGCTATAGCTGATAGTGAAGGCGCAACTCTATTTCCTTATTCTCTTTTGGTAGCACAGAGCCCTGTGCTAAGCGACAGGTGGACATAAGGGGCTTCACAAAGCCTTCATGAGATACCTCACCCATTGGGCCTTGGCAAGTTGGGTTGCCATAGATCGAAATCCAATCCACCATTGGATACCTCACCTAGATGAATCGGCATACCTAGTTCCTAAAGGAGACCGTTGGACCCCATAATCCAACAGTTATTATAATTAGTATAAATATTATATAGTAATAATTATATAATTCAATTTATAAAGTTTAGTAATTATTATATTAGATAATCACAATTTGTATTAACTAATTAATTTTATAGTATTAATTCCATAATAAATTTAATATATAAATAGCCTAATTTATTATAATAATATGTTAAAAATTAATAGTTATTATAAATTTAACTATATATGTATAGTTATTATATTTAGTTTTAATTATTAATATGAAAATTACTTGTATTATAATTTGATTATAAATTAATTTTTTCCAAAAATTTGAAATAGATAATAGACAATTATTTATGAACAATTAATAATTATCATTATAATTTAAAATGATAAATATTTTAATAATATTTATTAAAATTAAAATTATATTTTATTATTAAATTTATAATTGAATGTTTGTTACTAAACAAACTCTAATGAATAATATTAGTAGGATAATTTTAATTATTATCATAATACTAATATTAATTGTATAAATATTAAACTAATACAAATTGTTAATACAAATTGTTAAACTAATAGTAATAATTGTATAAATATTAATTTATTTATACAACTTAATTAATTAATACTATTTAATTCATAAATCAAATAAGTAATTATTTATAACAATTATAACTAATTATTTTCTCAATAGGTAAGCTTTATTGGAATTATTAATATACTTATATAAGTTAATAAACTAATTATAACTAATTATTTATACTATTAGAATAATTATTAAACCAAATTTATATTTAGAATAATTATAATTAATATTATTATCTATTACAATATTAGGCTTGTATGAACTTATTAATATCTGATAATGTTTTTAGATAACAAAAATAAATTATATTTAATTTATAATTCAAACTATTTAACATTAAATTTTTGTCTTAATTATTTATCAATAAATTTAATTTAATATTTAAAGAAATTATTATATAAGCAGTAAATTTAATATTACATAATTATATAAATTTATTGAATTATAAAAAATTAATATTGTATTAATAATTAATTTAAATTAATATATTATATTATTCTATTCTAATTTAATATTATTGATACAACTTAATATATTATTGAATTATTGAATTAATTATTATTAAATAATTATTGATTTAAAATTAAATCAAACAATATATAAATATTATTAAATTTATATAAATTTAAATCAATTTATATAATTCTATTTATATAAATTAATTTAAAATTTAATAATTTTTAATATTAATAATAACAAATAGTTATACAAACTTATAAATAATTAATTTGAGTTATTTAATATTATAATTTATTGCTTATAACTAATAATAAATTTAATTAATAAATTATAATATTTGATAATAATAATAATAATATCATTATTAATGATAAAAATGATTATTAAATTCTAAAGATTTATTAGTATATTATAATCATACTAAATTGATATTATCTATCAATTTTATGAACAAAAACATTTATTTAAAACATAATTCAAATATTAACTTATATAATCTTATATAATTATTGATTAGTTGATAATTTAACTTAGTATATTAGTTTAATAATCTCTATTAACTTATTTAATATTTTAAATATTAAAATAATTTTTAATAATAATTAAATTTAAATGGGTTATACATTTAATAATAATCATTAATATATTCTAATACATATATCCTAATTAACAATTAATTATTAATTATAAATATTTAACATAATTAATATTTTATATTATAGTATAAATATGAATTATTTAAATATTTTAATAATAAAATATCAATTAAAATTATTATCAAATAGTATATAATTAATTAATTACATTCACTAATTAATAAATGTTAATTAATAAATTAACTAATATTAATTAGTAACAATAATTAAAATATTTACAATTGTTTCTAATAATATTAATTATTATATAAGCTAATATAATATATAATATATTGTTTAATATTACTAATATTTAATATTAGTTAAATATTTTAAAATATTTATAATATTAATTCATTGACGATTTTTATAGTCAATTATTTTGACTATTTATTTATTAAAATTAATATTTTAACTTGATCTATTGAATAATATATATTATTTATAATTAAATAAATATAATATTTAATTAACAATTAATTAAATAAAAGCTAAAATATAATTAATATTAATATTAATAATAAGTTAATATTTTCAATATATTATCAAGAATTTGTTTGCTAATATAAATAATTTTTTACTATTTAAATTATTATTTAAATATGAATAGATTACTATTAGTTTTTAAATCTCTTATTAATAAATTACTTAATAAATAGTTATATCTAATTATAATAACATTTTAATTAAATTAATTATAAAATCTTTATTATATTTAGTTTAAAGTAAACTAAATATTAAAATTATTTGATATAATTAATCAAATTTATTACTACAATTATTTTTGTTATGTCTAATTAAATATTAAATTATTCATAATTTAATTTTTTATTACATAATAATATTATTATTATTATAACTTAATAATTAGAATTAAGTTAATAATTATAGTATTAATAGTTATATAATATTAAATATAATTTATAATTAATGTAACTATCGCTTACAATATAAATTAATTATAATTATATTAATAATTCAAATAATATAATAATAAATATATAATATAATTAATACTATAAATATTATTCTAATAACCTAATATAATTATAAATAATAATTTATTTTTATTAATTATAAAATAATAATTAATATTATTAATAAATTATTAGTTATTATTGGAGATTATTTGATTAAATAAATATAATTATTTATTCTTATAAGCAATAAATTATAATATTAGATATAATATTATTAATATTATTAATCAAGTTATATTTATAAATATTAAAATTATTATAATAAAATATTGTAATTATAATAATTGTTTATATTATAATCAAATTAACTAATACTTATAGTTACTTAACAATATTTTATTTAGAATAAAGTAATACTAATTTAATAATATTTTGATAATAGTTATATTTGTAATAATATTGATAATTTATTATTTATATATCATAAATTATATAAATTTAAAAATATTAACTTACTAATTATACATATATATGTTAATTATATATAATATTATTTATATAATAAATTATATTCATATAATGATATTAAACTATTTTAATATATAAAAATATATATTTAAGAATAATAAATATTTATAGTTGTTAATTTAATTATAGTCAAATTATATCTGATTTATATAATGAAGTCATTATGTTATTATATATCTATCTCAATTTATAATTATAATATAGTTACAACTAATTATAATATAATTATTAATAATAACTATAAATTAATTATATTATAATAGTTAATAAACTATATAAAAATTTATTATTATATTAAAAAAAATCTATTTCAAATCATCGTGAGCTTTTGTTTTGTAATAAAATAATTGCTATATTATTAACAAAATAATTTTGAATTAATTAATTTAAAATATTATAATTAATTCTAAAAGTAAATCTATTTTTCAATTAATTAATATTTAATTATAATTATTGCTAATATTTCAAATTAGCATAATAAATAATTATAATAGTTTAATCATATATATTTCAAGCGAAAATTTAATTAGTATAATTAATTATAAATATTAATAATATTATTAATATTATAATTTAAGTAATAAATAGTTCAAATCCCTATATGCAAAAATTATTTTGTTAATTTTTACTATTTGAATATTATTCTAATTTAAATTTAAATTATTATGACTAATAAGTTGTTAATTTAAAATAATTAACAAATTATTTATTTCATTATTTGATAAAATAATTAATAATGAATAATAAATAGATTTTTTTTGTCATAGCCAAATAGATACCAATATTTGAAAATATTAATAACAATTATCTGAATAATGAATAATTAATTAACAATTATTTGAAATAAAATAATACTAATTTATTAATATTCCAAAAATTAATGAATAAGAGATTTAAAAAATAAATAATGATTAATTTATTTCAATTATTAATAATATTATTAATTTTAAGCATATAATAATATTATAATTTTAATGCTTATAAAATTGTAATTGTCAAATTAGTTAAATGTTCCTAATTTATTTTTAGTCCTAATTATTGAAATATTAAAAATTATTATTATTTTACTCTGAATAGGCTTATACAATGAAAAACAATTGTTTTATGACAAAATAAAAGTTCATAATAATTTGAAAGAGATAATTGTTCAAATGGCCATAATTATTTGAACTGATTCGATAAACTGATTTATTTTTAAAATCTCCAACTTCTTAATTTTTGAAATATTAATAAAGTAAAATTATTTTATTTTGCATAAGCTTTTGTGAACTAGTAATTGCCTAGTTCAGATCAGGCTATATTTTTATAATATTATCTTAAATAATATATTTATTTATTCATTAATAAGTAATTATTAATATAATTAATATTAATTATTATTATATTTGTATTAATTATTAAAATAATTATATTATAGATTATATAAATAGTCATGTCCATTTGAACTGTTATTTATTTCAAATCATTATGACATTTTGTTTTATTATAAAATAATTGTTCTTGTTCATACAAAATTATTTAGAATAAATAATACCAATTTATTAATATTTTGAAAATTAATAAGGATTTAAAAATAAATGTGTTTTTTGAAGTAGTTCAAATAGTTAAGACTATTAAAACAATTATCTATTCCAAATTATTCTGATCTTTTGCTAGTCAAAAAATAATTGTTTCAGTTCATACATGCATATTCGAAATATAGTAATACTAATTTATTAAAATTTAGAAAATTAATAAGAAATTTTAAAAAATTCTATTTACCAAATAAGTTCAAATAGTTATGACTATTTGAACAATTATCTATTTAAAATCGTTATGACCTTTTATTTTATCATAAAATAATTGTTTCAATACATAAAAGTTTTTCCAAAATAAAATAATATTGCTTCATTAATATTTCAAAAATTAAGAAGTTGGAGTTTTAAAAAATAAATCAGTTTATCAAATTATTCAAATAATTATGGCCATTTTGGTAAACAGATTTATTTTTTTTAAATCTTTTACTTATTAATTGTATTAATATTAATAAATATGTATATTTATTCAAAATAAACTTAGATGAACAGAAAAAAAAATTTTTATGACAAAACAAAATATTATAGCTATTTCAAATAAATAATTATTTAAACAGTCCTAATTATTTAAATTTGTTTAGAAAATAGAGTCATTTTTTAAAATCTCTTTATTATAAAATTTTGGATTATTAATAAATTAGTATTATTTTATTTTGAATAAGTTTATATGAATTGAAACAATTCTTTTATGACAAAGCAAAAGGTCATTGAAATAGATAATTATTCAAATTGTCGTGATTATTTGATCAAGTGTGGTAAACATATTTACTTTAAAATTTTTTACTTATTAATTGTCAAAATATTAACAAATTAGTATTATTTTAATCTAAATAAGCTTGTATAAATAGAAACAATTATTTTATAACAAAACAAAAAGTCATAACGATTTGAAATAAGTAATTACTCAAATAGTCATAACTTTTTGAACTAGTTTGATACATATATTTATTTTTTAAATCACTTATTAATTTTTGAAATATTAATAGATTAGTATTACTTTATTCCAAATAAACTTATATGAACAAAAACATTTGTTTTATGACAAAACAAAAAGTAATAATGATTTGAAATATATAATTGTTCAAATAGTATAATTTTTTGAATTGGTTAGGTAAACATAATTATTTTTGAAATATTAACAAATTTGTTTTATTTTATTTCGAATAAGCTAGTATGAATTGAGAAAATTGTTTTATGACAAGATAAAGGTCATAACGATTTGAATTAGATAATTGTTCATATAGTCTTAACTATTTGAATTGATTTGGCAAACAAATTAATTTTTTAAATCCCTTAGTTATTAATTTTTTGAATATTATTAGATTCCTATTGTTTTTATTTTGAATAAGCTTGTATGAACATAAATAATTGTTTTATGACAAAACAAAAGGTTATAATGATATGAAGTATAGAATTGTTCATATAGTCATAACTATTTAAACTGGTTCAGTAAACAGATTCATTTTTTAAACTCTTACTTATTAATTTTTGAAATTGTTAATTGTTTAATATTTATATAACTATTTGAATATTATTCTAATTTAAGTTTAAATTTATTCCAAATAGTTATGATTATTTGAACAATTATCTATTTCAAATCATTATGACCATTTGTTTTGTCATAAACCAATTATTTATGTTCATACAAGCTTATTCAAAATAAAACAATAGGAATCTAATAATATTCAAAAAATTAATAACTAAGGGATTTAAAAAATTAATTTGTTTGTCAAACCAATTCAAATAGTTAAGACTATATGAACAATTATCTAATTCAAATCGTTATGACCTTTATCTTGTCATAAAACAATTTTCTCAATTCATACTAGCTTATTCAAAATAAAATAAAACAAATTTGTTAATATTTCAAAAATAATTATGTTTACCTAACCAATTCAAAAAATTATACTATTTGAACAATTATATATTTCAAATCATTATTACCTTTTGTTTTGTCATAAAACAAATGCTTTTGTTCATATAAGTTTATTTGGAATAAAGTAATACTAATCTATTAATATTTCAAAAATTAATAAGTGATTTAAAAAATAAATATATGTATCAAACTAGTTCAAAAAGTTATGACTATTTGAGTAATTATTTATTTCAAATCGTTATGACTTTTTGTTCTGTTATAAAATAATTGTTTCTATTTATACAAGCTTATTTAGATTAAAATAATACTAATTTAATTACAAAACAAAAGCTCACGATGATTTGAAATAGATTTTTTTAATATAATAATAAATTATTATATAGTTTATTAATTATTATAATATAATTAATTTATAGTTATTGTTAATAATTATATTATAATTAGTTGTAACTAATTTATTAAATTATTAAGAATTTAAATATTATATTATATATTAGTTTATAATAGAAATTATTATAAATTAATAATAATGTTAATCAAGTTGAACAATTATTCATATTTATATTATTCATATAAATAGTATAATATATTATTTCTATTATTTATTTATAAAATTATAATAAATAACTAATTAAGATATTTAAAGTTTATTTTACTTATAATATATTTATATATTTATTAAATAGTTATTCTTAAACAATTATTTACCATAAAATATAATAAATATAAATATTTAATTATTACTTATTTGAATATATAACAAATTAATAATATTTTTAATTTAATTATTATAAGTTATAATATTAATAATTATAATATATAAACAATTTTGACTATAATATTATATTATAATATAATAATAAAATATTTATTTTATTATATATTTAAAATTATATAATATTCTATAATAATACAATTATAAATTAATAGTTAAGATTATCAGAATAATAATCTATTTCAAATCATTCTATCCTTTTCTTTAGTCATAAAACAATTATTTCAATTCATACAAGCTTATTTGGAATAAAATAATACTAATTTATTAACATTCAAAAAATTAAAGCAAGAGATTTAAAAAAATAAATCTGTTTACTGAACATTTTCAAATAGATATGACTATTTAAACAATTATCTGTTTCAAATTATTTTGACATTTTGTTTTGTCATAAAACAATTGTTTCATTTAACAAAAACTTATCTGAAATAAAATAATACTATTTTATTAATATTTCAAAAATTATTAAGCAAGATATTTAAAAACTAAAGTTATTTTTCAAAGCAGTTCTATAGTTATTACTATTTGAACAAATATTAATCTCAAATCATTATGATCTTTATTTTGTCATAAAATAATTTTTTTATCATATAAGCTAATTCAGATAAAAATAATACTAATTTAATAATATTTTAAAAATTAATAAGTAAGAGATTTAAAAAATAAATGTGTTTGCAGATCAATTTGAATAGTTAAGATTATTAGAATAATTATCTATTTCAAATAGTTCTAACCTTTTGTTTAATCATAAAATAATTGTTTCAATTCATATAAGCTTATTCGAAAGAAAATAATACTAATTTATTAACTTTTGAAAGATTAATAAGTAGGATAGTTGAAAAACTGAATTTGTTTACCGAACAAGTTCAAATAGTTATGACTATTTGAACAATTATCTATTTAAAATCATTGTTAATTTAAATTAGTCATAAAGTATTTTAAAATATTTAACTAATATTAAATATTAGTAATATTAAACAATATATTATATAATGTATTAGCTTATATAATAATTAATATTAGTTAATTTATTAATTAACATTTATTAATTAGTAAATTATAATATATAATTAATTAATATTTAATTTAATATAATAATTTTAATTAAACAAAATAATTTAATAAATTAGTGTTATTTTATTTTGAATAAAATATTTCATATTATTTGTTAAATTATAAAACTAATTTATTAGCTTAATTATATATTAGATAATTATTATAACTTAACAATATAATAATTAGTTATTATTAGCTTATAATTAATTTGATTAACAAAAATAATTTTTGTCACACAATAATTGTTTTAGGAAATAATAATTAATAAATTATTTATTTATAATCAAGTATAATATTAATTTATAATAATACAAATTGTGTAATGAATTATAAATATTATTATAATTGTATATTTTAATAAATTTATTACAATTAAATTAGTTAATAATTTTATGATAATCAAATAGTATAATAATTAAATGTATATGTGAATAGTCTATTGAATCAATAATTAAAATATTTATGATTATTTTTAATAATTATTTAACAAAATTCATAAATTATATTATTATTTCATAGCTTATTTATTAATAAATATCGATAATTAAATAATAAAAATGAAATATTTTAATTTAAATATTTAAAATTTAAAATTTTGAATTATTAACATTCAAAAAATTAAAAAGCAAAAGATATGGATTATTATAAATTTATTATAATAAATACTATTATAATTTATATATAATTAAATTCTATATAAAAAAAGAGTAGTGAAAGGAACAGTCAAAAACTTATAATTACAATTATCATAATTGTAATTTATAATTATATTTTGTAGTTTTTATAATATAATTTATAATATAATAATAAATAATATAAAATAATTATAATTATTTATAATTATTAAATGATGGTAATTGTAAGTTTTTAATAAATAATTAGTTTAATTTATATTTAAATTTTAATTAATTAATTAATTAAAATGTAAATATTGAATTAAATATTTTTAATAATTATTATTAAATATATTTTTACTAGTTATATTTAATACTATAATATATATTAATTTTAAATATTAAGTCTAATTTATTTATAGAATTAAAATTAATTAAAATTAATATTATTTAAAATTTTTGTTTAAATTTTAAAAGTATAGATTAATTGTATAGATTATAATTGAATAATATTTATAGTTAATAATTTAATAAATTATATAATTTAAATTATATATTTAAATCATAAGAATTATTATTTATTTAACTATTTAAAATTATTTATAATTAAGTAAAAATATATAATAAGAATTTATATTTAATAAATTAATAATTAAAATTATCTTTAATTCTTTTCAAATAATATAAAAGAATTAAGCCATAAGCTTAATAATAAAATAATCAAATAATTATGGTCATTTCAACAATTATCTATAGATTTAATATAGATATAATTAATAAGAATTTATTTAAATTATTTTAAATTATTAATTTTATTATAAATTTATTGGTTTAATAAATTATTATATAATTATATTTGATTAATATATTAAAAGATTTTTCTTAATTTATTGGTATGATAATTCATTATAATTAACGATTTTATTTTTATATATGATATTATTATTTTTCTATTCATATAGTTTAATTATCGATTATTTATTATAATACTTTACTTTTAATTATTGATTTTAATAATTATTTAAAATTGATAATTAAAACTATAAAATAGATTTATTAAATAGATAATATTGATATAATTTATTAAAATTATATATAATATTTTAATAAATTAAAATTATTGATAATTATTATTAAAATCTTAATATTTGATATTAAATAATTAATTAATTACTTGAAAAGTTTACTGAAATATCAATGATAAAATATTAAATTAATAAATATTAATTAATTAATATTATTAATTATCTAATATTTCATAAATGGTTATTATATCTATATTTTAAAAATGTAAATAATTATAATGAATATAGTAATTAATTAATTACTATTATTAAAATTGAATACTAATTAATATAACAGGTCACTTGTTAATTTATCATTAATTTTATAATATTAATTAATTATAAAATTATTTATAATAATTATATTTAATTTATATTATTATAAGATATTAGTAATATTTATTATCACTATTTAAATTTTGTTAACCTTGAATTGATCGCTATTTTGAAATGACAAAACATTAAAGCTAAATAAACTTGATCAAGATTTTGAAAAAGATTTATTTAGTACATGTTCTTAAGTTTTATATTTTGGTACTAAATAAATAAAATGATTTTCAAAGTTTAAACAAACCTTTCTTGGTGTCATATTTCTCAAACCAAATCTACCTTGAAAGATTATTTATTTGAGCTTAAATGAAAGTCCAATTGTTGTTTTTAAAGTGAACTTATTGATTTTGGACTTAATACAATTTTTGATAATATTGGTTTTGGGAAATAGATTAAGTTAGGAAAGTTGTTTTTACAAGAACAAAGTTTTCCAACAGTGAACTTATTTTATTTTTCTGTATAAATTCACAAGGTTTTAATAATTAAATTTTATATGTTGGAAAGCTCTTTGAGTCTACTTTCTAATGGATTAAACAAATTGAAAATCCAAATTTTCTAAGAAAA
This sequence comes from Durio zibethinus, assembly GCF_002303985.1. Next base: position 7,553,209 of record NW_019167882.1, on the reverse strand, counting down.
GATTTTGAATTTTTACTAGACACACTGCGGTTGTCCAAAAAACTGCACAAGGGGTAGATTTGAAAATTCACTATAATTCGTATGCAGTGAATTAGGTGATGAACTTTAAATGGATTGAAAGCCCTTTAAGTTTAGTTTCTAAATCTTCAAACGGTTTATGATTTGGATTTGTATAACTCAAGTTATGATCAAATTGGTGAGTAGAGTATAGAACGGGAAACAACCACCAGCTTGGACAGGATCGATCCCCTCTAGAAGGGATCGATTGCTTCCTCAAACAGAATGCCCCCCAAGCTGAAAATCTAGAAAAGGGATCGATACCCCCACATAGGGGATCGATTGCTCAAGCAAGGGATCGATCCCCTCAAGCAAGGGATCGATCGGGTAAGGCTTTTTGTGCATAATTCTGGTTGTCTCAAAGCTGAACCAATTGATCCCCTCAAGCATGGGATCGATCGGTTCTGGGCATGGGAACTCCAACGGCTACTTTTTGGTACTTTCAACACTCCAAGCTTCCCTAACGGCTACTTCCTCAATTTCTCTATAAATTGGGCACTCCAACACACCAAGAACAAGAGGAATCAAGATGAATCAAGAGAGCAAGAGCCAATAAGCCACATTTTCATTCTCTCAAAGAATCAAGAGTTTTTAGAGCTTCAAAGTCCATATCTTTGTATTTATTGTATCCAATTTTTATTTGTTCTTCATTCATCATTTTCTTGTACTTAAACTTAGCAAACACTTAGCCTTAGAGAGGTTGTTCTGTTGTTTACAAAATTACCTTTGATATATAAGGTGGAAGAGAACAAGAGGTGAGGTATCCTCTTGAGAGCTTTGTAGTGAGATTGGGTAAAATACTACAAAGGGTAGAGGTTTCTATCTTAAGCCTTAGAAAGAAAAAGATAGGTTGTATTTTCAATTCAACACATAGTGGATTTGAGCCTTAGTGTGGACAACCAAGAGAGAGGATGTAGGTGCCTTGTGAAGAAGGACCGAATCTCTATAAATCATTGTGTTTGATTTCTCTATCCCTATCTCCTTATAATTTATTGTTGTGCATATTTGATTTTAAGTTCATTGATTGTTATTGCCTTCATTTTATTTTCATCAAAAGAGCTTATTGTTTTAATTTTTATTCAACTATATTGAAATCAATTTTTGGGAAGAATTTGGAGAGATCCAATTCACCCCCTCTCTTGGATCACCATCTAACCTATAAAGCTAACACATATTTTTTTATTATAATAGTTATAATATTATAATAATTATTTAAGTATATATTAATAGTTAAGGTCATAACTTTTATTGTAAAATTATTATTCAAATACTTATAATATTAACTAATATTAATTATTAGTTAATAATATATAATAACCATTTATTAATATAATCTAATTTAAATAATTATTAATTATAATTTATATACTATTATAACTATTTTTTTAATATTTCAAAAATTAATAATTAAGTAATTTAAAAAGTGAATTTGTTTACCAAATTAGTTCATTAGAGTAATTCATTAGATGATAAACTAATTACAATTTAATTATAATAAAATTATAATTAAAATAATAATGATTCTAATTTAATAACATTACAATATTTAGTTAATTAATTGATCATATATAATATTAAAAAATTTAATAACTATATTAATTTTAAATTATATTAGATAATTTAAATTTATCTTATATAATTAATTAATTATTAATATATTATAATTATACTATATTATTTATTATTTTTATAATTAATAATTAGTAATTAGTACTAATTTAATAATATTATTATCAATTTTTGTTATAGTTATTTAGATTAGTATTATTTTATTTCAAATCAGCTTTTATTCAGAATATATAATTTTGAATTTGGGTTATAACAAACTATCAATAAAGTAGTAATATTAATAGTATTAAAATTAACTATATAATATTATTATAAGATAATAATAAATCTAAATTATTAATTTAATTATATAAGGATTAAACAAATAATTATATAATAATTAGAACTATAATTAATACAATTTCTATTTAATATTTTTTTTGAATATATTAATAAGAATTTTTTAATTTTTATGAACAAAAACATTTATATAGTTCTAAATATATAATTTACTAATATAATTTACTTATATATTATTAGTAAATTATATAACTTAATTTATAATATTAAGTAATAATAGTTATTAATATTAATATATCTTTGTTCATATAAACATATTTATATGTTTTATACTGATTAACTAATAATATTAATAAATAATTTATTATATTTAATTTATATAAATTATTATAATTTTATAATCTTATTATAAAATTAATATAAAAATAATTATAATTATTTATTATATATTATATATTTAATTATAAAATTATTTGTTTAATAATTTAATTAATATTATTATGATAATTTATTAAATTTAATAATAAGCTATTATTTAAATTATTTTAAATTATTGTTAATTAATTATATTATATATAATAGTATAAATTATTTGTATATTATTATACAAAACTTTAATTAAAAAGTAATTACTATAACTATTAATTTAAATAATTATTTATAATATATTTATTAATTCATTATATTAATTATACCATATCAAATAATTAGGTTTTGAAAATATTTATATATTTTTATAAATATATAAAGCTTATTATTATTGATAATAATTTATAATTGATTTAAGTATTATATTAAAAAACAATATTACTATTAATTTATTAATAATCATAATTTATTCAAATAATTAATTATTTTATAATTCAAAATAAAAAAAATATATTTTTAATAATAATATAATAAATATTAAAATTTAATAAATTTATAAATTATAATCAATAATTTATTAAAAAATAGTTAATATTGATTTAATATTAATTATAATTTTGTTAACCTAATTAAACATGTTGAATTATAACATGACTTATAATAATTAATTCCTAATTAGGTTTTTTAACTATTATTAATAGTTAATAATATTAATTACATAATATAATTAATTTTATAATTATAATATATTAAATAAATTATTTTCAAATTTATTAATATTTTGACAATTAGTACGTAAAAAATTTTAAAAATATGTTTACCACACTAGATCAAATAATCATGACAATTTGAATAATTATCTATTTCAAATCGTTATGACCTTTTAATTTGTCATAAAAGAGTTGTTTCAGTTCATATAAGCTTATTCAAAATAAAATAATATTAATTTATTAATAATCCAAAAATTAATAATAAAGAGATTTAAAAAATGACTTTGTTTACTAAACAAATTTAAATAATTAGGACTATTTGAATAATTATCTATTTGAAATAGCTATAACCTTTTGTTTTGTAATAAAAGAATTTTTTCTATTCATCTAAGCTTATTTCGAATAAAATAATACAAATTTATGAATATTAAGACAATTAATAAGTAAAAGATTAAAAAATAAATTTGTTTACCAAACAAGTTCTAATCATTATGGCTATTTGAGCAATTATTTATTTCAACATGTTATGATTTTTTGTTTTGTCATAAAACAATTATTTCTGTTCATACAATTTATTCAAATTAAAATAATATTAATTAATTAATATTTTGACAATTAACAGGTAAAAGATTTAAAAAATAAATATATTTACCAAACAAGTTCAAATAGTCATTAATATTTCAATAATTATCTATTTCAAATCATTATGACCTTTTCTTTTCTAATAAAACACTTTTTTAATTCATATAAGCTTATTTGAAGTAAGATAATACTAATTTATTAATATTCCAAAAATTAATGAGTGAGAGAATAAAAAAAAGAATATGTTTACCAAATAAGTTCAAATAGTTATGACTATCTGAACAATTATCTATTTCAAAATATTATGACTTTTTGTTTTGTCATAAAACAATTGGCTTTGTTCATGCAAGCTTATTTCGAATAAAATAATTTAAATTTATTAATATTCCAAAAATTAATAAGTAAAATTTTTAAAAATAAATATGTTTTCTAAACACGTTCAAATAGTTATGACTATTTAAAGAATTATCTATTTCAAATCATTATGACCTTTTATTTTGTCATAAACCAATTGTTTCTGGTCATAAAAGCTTTTTCAAAATAAAATAGTACTAATTTATTAAAATTCCAAAAATTAATAAGTAAAAGATTTAAAAAATAAATCTGTTTACCAAGCAAGTTCAAATTGTTATGACTATTTGAATAATTATTCATTTCAAATTGTTATAATCTTTTGTTTTATCGTAAAACAATTTTGATTTATTAATATTTTGAAAAATTAATAAGAGATTTAAAAACTAAATCTATTTACTAAACTAGTTCAAATAGTTATGACTATTTGAACTATTATCTATCTCAAATCATAATGATTTTTATTTTGTCATACAACAATTGTTTCCTTTCATACAAGCTTATTCGAATTTAAATGATACTAATTTAATAATATTTCAAAAATTAATGAGATTTAAAAAATAAATATGTTAGCCGAACTAGTTCAAATAGTTAAGACTATCAGAATAATTATCTATTTCAAATAATTCTATCCTTTTGTTTAGTCGTAAAACAATTATTTTAGTTCATACAAGCTTATTTGGAATAAAACAATACTAATTTATTAACATTCAAAAAATTAAAGTAAGAGATTTTAAAAAATAAATCTGTTTACTGAATAATTTCAAATAGTTATGACTATTTAAATAATTATATATTTAAAATTATTTTGACATTTTGTTTTGTCATAAAACAATTGTTTTGGTTAATAAAAACTTATCTAAAATAAAATAATACTACTTTATTAATATTTCAAAAATTATTAAGTTAGAGATTTAAAAACTAAAGCTGTTTTTCAAAGCAGTTCTAATAGTTATGACTATTTGAACAAATATTAATCTCAAATCATTATGATCTTTGTTTTGTCATAAAACAAATTTTTTTTATCATATAAGCTAATTCAAATAAAAATAATACTAATTTAATAATAATTTAAAAATTAATAAGAGATTTAAAAAATAAATATGTTTGTCGATCAGTTCAAATAGTTAATATTATTAGAATAATTATCTATCTCAAATCATTTTGACCTTTTGTTTAATCATAAAATAATTGTTTTAGTTCATACAAGCTTATTTGAAAGAAAATAATACTAATTTATTAACTTTTGAAAGATTAATAAGCAGGATATTTGAAAAACTAAATTTGTTTACTAAGCAAGTTCAAATAGTTATGACTATTTGAATAATTATCTTTAAAATCATTGTGAATTTAAATTAGTCATAAAATATTTTAAAATATTTAACTAATATTAAATATTAGTAATATTAAACAATATATTATATATTGTATTAGCTTATATAATAATTAATATTATTAGAAACAATTGTAAATATTTTAATTATTGTTATTAATAATATTAGTTAATTTATTAATTAACATTTATTAATTAGTAAATTAATATTTAATTTAATATAATAATTTTAATTAACAAAATAATTTAATAAATTAGTGTTATTTTATTTTGAATAAAATATTTCATATTATTTGTTAAATTATAAAACTAATTTAATATATATTAATATTAATATTAATTATTTAATATTAATAAAATATAACTATTATATTTTATCTTATTATCAAATTAGATTAATAATATAATTTCATATTCCATAATATATATTAATAATTTATATTAATATACAGATTAGTACAAGGAAACTAATCGAAAATTATAAGACATAATTTTTGAGAAGTTTATTAAGTTCAAATTAATAAGTTCATAATAATGAACTATAGTTTTATACTTATTTTTATAAGTAAATTATAAATTTATATATTTGGATATCTTATTCAAATAATTATTATGATTTATTGGTTATAACTTCGTTATAAACGTATTTTAATAGTAATAATAAATATACCTTTATTATATAAATAAAAAATTGTTAAATAATTAATATAATAATAAAGTATTAAAATTATAATTAAATTATAATAATTTAACTATTAATTATAGTTAACATATTTAATAACTTTATATAATTAGTAATATTAATATATGCTATATCATTATAACATATAACTATTAGTATAATATTTTTTTATTTAAATATAATGTTTATAAATGTTTAATAACTAATTATTAGTTATAATTTATTGATTATACATTATATTAATAATAACAAATAATTAATTATAATTCATAATTATAATAATAATTATAATATTAGTTATATTTTAATATAAATTATAAGTTATAATAATAATTAATATAGTTTTACTATAGTTATTATAAATTAGTAATAATTTATTAGTTGATATTATTTATAACTTTTCAATTAATAAATAAATATTAATAATATTCATAATTATAATCTAATTATAGTAAAAATTAATAGATTTTTTTAATAGTAATATTAAAAATTATTAGTTAATTTATAATAATATAATATTAATTAATTATTAAATAATATTTATTATATTAATAAATTAGTTAACTTAAAATTAATATTATATTATTTATAACATATTTAATAAATTAGTTAATTGTCCATTTCGAAGCTAATTAAAATTATTAGATATTAATTAATTAAATATTTAATATTATTAATTATTCATAATTAAATTAATTAATTAAGTATTAGATATTAGCTTAATAATATTTAATAATTTAGTATAATATAATTTTATATAAGACTACATTTTGTTATAATATTATTTAATTATTATAATATATATAAGGGGTTAATATAATTATTTTATAATTTAATAATTAATTAAATTAATTTATGTTATATTGTACAAAGGCCGTGTGATCCGTTGAGTTATCATGAATCATCAGATAAATATTTTAATAAAAAAATATATTGTTATAAATATTATAAGCTTTTATAATACTAAATAGATAATTATAGTTAAATAATTTATTTAATTATTATATATATAACAAATTCATTAATTGTTATAACTATTATAAATTAAAGCTCCAAGGGATTTTTACTTAATTGTTATTATTATCAAATAGATTAAAATATATCATTCTTAGTTATAATTATAATAATTAAAAATATTTATAATAATCAAATATGTTTTAAACTTTATGAATCTATTAATCAATTTTATTTATTATATTAATCTATAAATAATATTATACATATTACAATAAATATTAATAATAATTTTTTTAAATAACTTTAATATTTAACTTTATAAATTAATATATTTGTAATCAAGCAACTAATATGATATATATTATTTATATATAATTAATATTTATTAGTTTATCATTATTAAAAGAGTAAATTAGTTAAAATTTATTTTAAGTAATTATTTAATTATTGTATTACTTAAATTAATTAAATTTAATATTAATAAATTAATAAAGATTATTAACTAATAGTTAATTACTAATAACTATAATTTAAATAATTATGTTCAGATTTTAATTTAAGTAACAATTAAATAAAATTTAATTAAGTAATTCTCTATTTAAACTATAAACTAAATTGACAAATCTATATAATCTTATATAATCTGATTAATATAAAATAACTTATATTAAACTATAAACTATAATACTTAACTATATATTTTATTTTTTATATAACTAAATTAATTATATAATATTTATATTAATCAAATATTAATAACTTATTATAAATTATAATCGATAATTTAAATTAAGGCATAATTTAAATTAATTGTAATAAATTATTAATATAAATTTAAATTTATTTAAATTATAATTAAATTTAATTATTATAACTTAGAAATATTTCATAATTTATAATTATATTATATTATCTATAATATAAAAAAAATATTAATATAAAGTATTTATATTATTATAATACTATATAACAATTAATTATAATTGTTTATACTAATTGAAATTATAGATATATTTGTTATTTTTTATATTAACTTATCTTTTATATAAGTTATATTAATTTATTAAATTTGAATTTTATATTAATATAAATATTAGTATTAATCGTTATAGACTTAATAGTTATAATTTTAATATATCTTGTACTTATATATAATAGTAATTATATAATGCTAATTCGTTTAACTATTTTAATAACCATATTAATAAATAGTTCTGAGTATTTGAACAATTATGTATTTCAAATCAATATGACCCTTTGTTTTGTCATAAAACAAATATTTTTGTTCATATAAGTTTGTTCCGGAATAAAGTAATACTAATCTATTAATATTTCAAAAATTAATAAGAGATTTAAAAAATAAATTTATTTATCAAATAGTTTAAATAGTTATTCATACTTATTTGGATTAAACTAATACTAATTTATTAATATAGCGACAATTAATAAGTAAAAAATTTTAAAAATAAATATGTTCACCAAATTAGATCAAATAATCATGACTATTTGATTAATTATCTATTTTAAATCGTTATGACCTTTTGTTTTATCATAAAAAAATTGTTTCAATTCATATAAGCTTATTCGAAATAAAATAATCTGTTCATACAAAGCTTTTTTGGATTAAACTAATACTAATTTACTAATATATTGACAATTAATAAGTAAAAATTTTAAAAATAAATATGTTTACTGAACTAGATCAAATAATCATGACTATTTGAATAATTATCTATTTCAAATTGTTATAACTTTCTGTTTTGTCATAAAAGAATTGTTCAGTTCATATAAGCTTATTCGAAATAAATTAATACTAATTTACTAATAATCTAAAAATTAATGATAAAAAGATTTAAAAAATGAATCCGTTTACTGAACAATTTTAAATAATTATGATTATTTGAACAATTATTTATTTGAAATCACTATAACCTTTTGTTTGGTCAAAAAATAAAATTTTCTATTCATACAAGCTTATTTTGAATAAAATAATATAAATTTATTAATATTAAGACAATTAATAAGTAAAAGATTTAAAAATAAAATTGTTTACTGAACAAGTTCAAATCATTATGGCTATTTAAGCAATTATTTATTTCAACTTGCTATGACTTTTTGTTTTATCATAAAACAATTGTTTCTGTTCATACAAGTTTATTCAGATTAAAATAATATTAATTTATTAATATTTTAATAAGTAAAAGATTTAAAAAATAAATATGTTTACGAAACAAGTTCAAATAGTGATGACCATTTAAATAATTATCTATTTCAAATTATTATGACATTTTTTTTATAATAAAAGAATTATTTCAGTTCATACAAGCTTATCTGAAGTAAAATAATACTAATTTATTAATATTCTAAAAATCAATGAGTAGGAGAATTAAAAAAAAAGAATTTTTTTACTGAATAAGTTCAAATGGTTATGACTATCTGAACAATTATCTATCACAAAACATTATGACTTTATGTTTTGTCATAAAACAATTGGTTTTGTTCATGTAAGCTTATTTCAAAAAAAATAATTTATTAATTAATTTTTATATCAATTATTAACTAATAATTATTATAATAATATTTAATTAAATATTTACTAAATTATAATATTATAATTATAATAATTTATTATATTAATATAATAATACATATTATTATTAATTTTATAAGATTTAGTAAATTAGTTAACTTATACAATTGAGTTATTCTAATACTAATAATATTAATTTATAATATCTGATAACTTTAATTATTAAAATTCATATCATTATAGGTTTTTTATAAATTATAATGAATTAATGAATTATTATCTAATATTTCATAAATGGTTAAATTAGTTTAATAATATTAATAATATTATAATTTATTATATATAATTTAATTTATATATAATTATTGGTATATAAATATTAAATTAATTAATTAATTTTTCATACAAGTTTATAATAAAAATAAATATTAATATATAAATTAATTTATTAATGATATTATAAAATAAATATTTATTTATTATTATATATTAATAATTATTTAATTATTATAATTAATTAGTATTATTTATAAATTTTAATATTTTAATTTATATATTAATAATTTATTATAATAATAAATATAATTAATATATTATTATAATTATTAATTATTCATATAAAATTAATTATAATTAAATATTTATCATAATTAAATACTTATTTAATTGTTATTAATTATATCATTATAATATATTTATAATAATATAATTATAAATATAATTAAATATAGTATTTAAACAATAATAATTATAACTATTATTATTAAATATTTATGAATTATAAACTATATTATAACTAATATAAATTAATAAATATAATAAATAAATATTTATAATGATTAAATAATATTAATTATTATAAATAATTATATATATAAATATTAAGGATTATTAAATAACTAATAATTAATTATATATTATATTAATCTTGTTGGTGTTATTTAATAATGATTATTAAATTAAAATAATTATTAATTCATATTATTTATTAATAGTTGTTACAGTTATTATAGTATTAATTTGAAATATACTATATTTAATTATATTTATAATTATAATTATTTAAATATTAATTGTTAATATTAGATTTATTAATATATATCATATTAACATTATTATAATATTGTTAATAATTTAAATAATTATTAATATTAATTTTTATAATATAAGATTTGAATACATTTAAATAATTTAAGTATAATTTATTTACTATCTCTTAATTTATTGGTATGATAATTCATTATAATAATTATGTAATGAATTAATTAAAATATAATTAATCAAATATAATTAATAAACTATTATAATAAGTTATCAAATAATAATAATAAATTTATTAATTAAAGTACTTATTCATGTTCTACATTGTTCTTTGCCCTCAAGTCTATTTATGAATCTAAGCGATTGATGCATTTAACTATCATAATAGGGTTCGTTAAATATAATAAATTAATCTTTAAATAATTAAATTTCCAATCTTGAAATAACATTTAAATTCATACAAGCTTATTTAAATAGTTATCATAACGGAACGCTACTATAGTCATTGTTATTTTTATTGTTTTATGATAAACAAAGGTTTTACTCTTTTATAAAATTTGATTACTTTTATTTACTTGATTACTTAGTATTATAATTTATTATAATTAATATAGTTATATTACAGATTGTTATTAAATAGTTATAACTAATTTTATATATGTAATATTAATTGAATTATTAATAAAATTAATAAACTATAATTAATATAAACAATAATATTAATAATAAATTTATTGATATTTCATAAATTTTTTATTAATAAGTAGGAGATTTGAACAATTATTTATTTCAAATTGTTATGACCTTTTGTTTTGCCATAAAACAATTGTTTCTGTTCATACAAGCTTATTTCAAATAAAATAATATAAATTTACTAATATTCCAAAGATTAATAAGTAAAAATATATAAAATAAATTTGTTTTTTGAACACGTTCAAAATAATTATAACCATTCGAATAATTATCTATCATTTTAATAATTATTTGAATATTAGTTATGAATACATATAAATATAATATTTCATTAAAAGTAAATTAAAAATTTTATACTTATTATACCTTGTCTAAATTATAAAGTAATTAGACTATTTAAATATAATATTTATATTTATAAATATTATGATTAATATTTATAATAATCCTATTTTAGATTATATAATAATTTTGATAATACTAATTTTATAATAAATAGTAATTTATTAAATTAATAGTATACAATTTTTAGTACTATTATTAATACTAATAATAATTTATTAATTTTAAGTAATAAATAAATATATTAATTATATTATAATAAATATAATATTAATCCAATATAATTAATATAATTATCTATTAATTATAATCATTATAATTAATTATATTTAATTAATAATTATAATATTATTAATCTAAATAATTAATTAATAAAAATTTTGGGGAGTTTTTTAGGTTAAAAAAAGGGATTTTTTGGGAACTTTTCTAACAAATTTCTAGTTTTTGGTGAATTTTTTGGTAGCTTTCCTAGAATCTGGTGAAGATTCCAACACCAGTTGAATTTTTTGGCAAACGTCCAACGAACCTACCCAGATTTTGATGACTTTTTCCAAAATTCGTGAATGTCTGGTGAACCTACCCAGATTTCAATGACTTTTCTAGAATTCGATAAAGATTCAACCAGAGTTCTTCGGTTTTAGAAAGAGGGAGGGGGAGAAATCTGAGGGAAAAAGCTAGGATTTGGCCTTTTATAGTGTCACCAAAATGACACCATTTTAACGTTTAAGAAGACCCAGGATTGTGCATTTTTCATTCGAGCAACCCAACCCGAAGCATTGACCTGCTTTTGACCCATCTCTAACTTTTGACTCCAGCCGAGCCGAGTCATGAGTAGTGCCCGAGCCGCTCCAGCTAAGTAATTTTGTTTTTTTGGTATTTCTTAAAAATTCTCATTTAATAGTCAAATATTCTCATTTGAAGATTTCTTAAAAATTCTCATTTAATAGTCAAATATTCTCATTTGAAGATTTCTTAAAGATTCTTATTTAAGACTCAAAGATTCTTATTTGAAGATTTCTTAAAGATTTTCTTTTGTGACTCAAAGATTCTCATTTGAGGGTTCACAATTTTATCTTAAAAGACTTTATCCAAAGATTCATGATTTTTTTCCAGATGACTTTTCAAAGTCAAAATTTTATATGTAATAAATGTCATGACCAATGATGCAAATGCTTTCCTAATGGTGCGAATGCAACAATCTAGATTCTCACAATACTAAAAATTCATGTTCTCAACCATGAGTCAAATGTTTGCTGCATAATGTAAATGCATGGCCAAACTAAAGTTTTAAACATTCTCCAGACAACAATGCAAATGCAATGCATGTAATGTGGATGTCACTATCGTAAAATTCTAATGTAGTAACATGGTTCTCAAGTCCCCATCATTTCACATTTTCCCATTTTAGTTTCTCAGCACTTTAGAATAAGTTTTATCAACTGATCCTCATCATTTTCATCACTTGATCATCATTCATAGGCTTCTCAACATTAGCAAGTTCAAAACAAGTTTTGTCCTCCAGCATTTGGACACCATTTATAGGCTTTTTAGCACTAGCCATTTCAGAACAAATTTCATCCTTCATCATTTGGTCACCACTCACAGGCTTCTTAGCACTAGCCATTTCAAAACAAATTCTGTCTTCTATCACTTGGTCACCACTTATAAGCTTCTCAGCACTAGCCATTCCAGAACAAATTCTATCTTTTATCACTTGGTCACTACTTATAGGCTTCTCAGTACTAGCCATTCCATAATAAATTTCATCCATTACCCCATATTATTTAATCATAACTCATAGGTTTCTTAGCATTATCAATCTTAAAATAAATTCTATCAATTGATCCGTATTAGGTTCTTCACTTGATCAGAACTCATAAGTTATGTCGACCAATCCATCACCATTTTCATTTCTTGATCACATCATCCTTTTAGATTTTTGCCCTCTCTTCATTTTGTTGGCCAAGCCATCATCATATTCATAATTTGGTCGTACCATGCATCTTTTCAAATAATCTTGTTAGGTTTCCACACTCTATTTATTTTTTCCCTTATCATCTTGGATTTCTTTTCAAAGGAATGCAAGACTCTTTTATGCATTGTCATTCGTTCATTATCATTTCAAATCATGACAATTATAATGCAATCAAACATTTTCTCAATTTATTTTTGGAGATCTAAGAATAAAAGAACACAAGGTGAATTGGGAGAAAGGTAATCAATGAAGAGCAAGTTTGGTACCAAAAAAAAAAGGGAAAGAAACAAGTTGGATGAATGGTATATCTAAACAATGAATATTCAGACAATTCTAAATATTAATCCAGGATTCTTTTTCAAAAACTCATTCCATTGACTGTCAAAATCATTTTGAGCTCATCAAACTTTATTTTAGCTTTGAGAGATCTTCAGATGTCTTTGATCTTCTATGAATTTAAGCTGTCCAACTTTCAATTCAAAGGTTTTTCTACTCAAATCGCCTCTTCGGGTTTTCAATTTAAGTCTTTCTTTTCTCTCATTCTACATTTCCCATTCTTTCATTTTTTCTTTTTCCTTTTTCTTTTCTTTTTTTCCTTTTTTCTTTTTCTCTTCTCATTTTTCATCCATTAGTGATATCTCCCTTTGTCATAAAACAAATGTTTTTGTTCATATAAGTTTGTTTGGAATAAAATAATACTAATATATTGATATTTCAAAAATTAATAAGAGATTTAAAAAATAAATATGTTCATCAAACTAGTTAAATATTTATGACTACTTGAGCAATTATTTATTTCAAATCATTACGACTTTTTAATAATTATTAAATATTAATAAAATTTATATAAACAAAATAATTAATATAACTATAACAATATATATGTTAATTATAATTATAAATTAAAAGATTATGTTTAATTATATCTATTATATTTATCAAATATAAATAAATTAATTAATAAATAATAATTAATTGATTTTATAATTTGGTAAAATCAAATAATCATAATTATTTGAACTACTTATATAATTTAACTATTTTATTAATTACTAATAAATATAAGTTATTTATATTTATTAGATATAACTTATTCTAAAATAGATTCAAAAATAATATATATTATAACAAAATCCTCACTCGCACAAATTATAAAATTATAAAACTTATTATAATTAATTATAGTAAATAAAATTAGTTATTTAAAATATTAATTATTAATTTATAATTGTTATAAGCAAGAGTAATTCATATAATTTTTATTTATATTTAATATTCAGATAATTTTTTAATATTTGTTAATTATATAATGTAATTGTATAATAATATACTTGTTATACAAATATAATAATTTTAATTTTAATTTCAATTAAAATTAATATTGTAATTAATAATTAGTAGATAGTAATTTTATTTCAAATGTTAATAAATTAGCATTTATTAATATAATATGTGAAATATTATTAGATATAAATTATAATTAAAATTTTAAAATAAGCTAATTACATTGTAGTCATTATTTAAAAAATGACTATTTTTAATACTATTTTTAAACATTGAAAAGTTATAATGATCCAAACCAATTATAATTATTAATGATTTTAATAATTTATTTAAAATTATTAACTTGATACTTTTAATAAATATTATTTGTTGAAAAAGTTATTAATAATTGTTCATAGAGTCTTAACATTATGATATTAAACAAATCTATAAGTTATTAATAATATTATTAAAAAAATTATTTTATGACAAAACAAAAGGTCATAATGATTTGAAATAGATAATTGTTCATATAGTCTTAACTATTTGAACTGATTGGGCAAACAAATTTATTTTTTAAATCTATTAGTTATTCATTTTTGAAATATTATTAGATTAGTATTATCACTAAAAATACTAATCTATTTTCAATTAATTAGTAATTGAATGATTCAGTAACAAAATTATTTAAAAAATTACTATTTTTAATACTAATTTAAAATAACTTATATATAACTTTAGTGATGTAATTATTTTGATTATTAAATTAATTATTAGTATCAACTATTAATTAATAAATAATTATATTAATTAATTTAGTTATTATTAATATTATTATCCAGCAGCATAATAATAATTTTTATTATATCTATTAAACAATATAAAGCTCCCATATATATTAATTATTAATTATTAATTTTTATTATGATATATAGTTATTAATTATTAAATAAATTAATAATTAATAAATAGATAAATCATTTTAATAATTTAATATTAAAATTAAAATTATTTAATTTAATTATATTATATAAATTTAATGATAAACAAATTAAATTAGATAAATTTATAAGTATAAATATAGTATAAACAGATAATTGTTCAAATATATAATATTATAATATAAATAATTATATAATTATAATTAAATTAAATTATAATTAATTTAAAAATTATCTTAATTATAATTTACAATTATAATATTAATTTATAATATTAATTACAATATATTACAATATTTATAATTTAATTTAAATAATTTTAAAAAATAATATTTTAATATAAATATAATATATAATAATCTAAATTATATTTAATATTATTATATTAAAACTTATTCATTTATAATTAAATAAATTATAATTTATTATAATTAAAATAAAATAATTAATTATTATATATATTTAAATTATAAATATTAATAATTATTTTAATGAATATTTAAATAATCAATTTATTAATTATTATTTTAATAAATTAATAATATTATTATTATATTATTATTACTAATAACATATATAGATATTATAGTATAAATATTAATTTATTAGTAATTTATTTAACTAATCGATAAAATTATTAATTAATTTTAATAATTTTAAACAATAGTATACAAATTATATTAAATAATTTGACTTTTAGTTATATTCAAATAATACTATAATATTATTAAATTAATACAATAATAATTGCTTATAAATTATTAGTCCAAATTATCGTTAATAAAATAATTGAATGGAAATGTTTATCATTATTAATAGTTAATAATTATAAATTAATATTATAATTATTATATATTAAATAGTTTTGTTCTTAAACTATTATATAACAATTATATAATTAATTAACTTATTAAACTAATATCTAATTAACTATTATTTAATTTATATTTAATTAAAGTTTAATTATTAAATAACTAATATTTAAATGTTCAAAAATATTATTATTTAATAATAATTTAGTTTAGTTATTATCAATAATTATTAAGTTATAGAAATATATTTATTATTAATATTTGAATTAATAAATTAGTATTATTTTATTTTGAATAAACTTGTATGATAAAAAATAATTGTTTTATGACAAAACAAAAGGTCATAACGATTTGAAATCAATAATCATTCAAATGGCCATAATTTTAATAAGTAATATTAATTATTAACTATTTAATTAATATATTTAAAGTATAAATCAAATAACAAAACTATATTAAATTATTTATTTATTTAAATTATAATTAAAATGTATATACTTATTATATAATAATATTAATTATTACAAATATTTTTATTTGTAATGAATAAATATATTTATTAATTTAAATTTATTAATTAATTATATACAATTCAGATATTTATATACAAAATATAAAATAACAAAAATCATGAAATAAATTTTATTTACAAATAATAAAATAATATCAATATTATTTAATATTAAAAAATTAGAAATAGATATAATAAATGCTTATAAGCAATTTTATTTATTATCAATTTTAAATTATTTTAATTTATGATAATTAATTATAATTATAAAAATAATATTATTATATTAGTAATTATATAATTATTATTAATAATATTTCATTAATATACCATAAAATTAATGAATATTAAAATTAATTATCGGTAATAATAGTATATCAATATTACAATAATTATAATAATATATAATAATAATATTTAATCTTCATTTATAAATATAGTATAATAATATCTAGTTTATTAGTTAAATTAATTATAATAATATGTAAATTAAATAAAAAATAATTTCCAAAATATTATTAACTATTTTAAATAATATTTACTATTATAAGCAACAATTATATATTATTTATTTCAATTAATATATAGTACTATATAATAAGTAAAATTAATTTAAAATTTAAGTAATAAACAATTGTTTATTTATTCTAGTAATTATCTATTTTAAATAAATTAATTATTTGATAATATAATTATCAAATATTACTAATTTAATACTATATTATTCTAATCTATTATAATTATAATATTACAAAAGGCTTAAGTTATTATATTTATTATTAGAACAAGTTAATTACTAATAATTAATATTATTTAGAATAATTTAATAATATATTTGATAAATATACAATAATTGATAATATTGTTAAGATACGAAAATAATAATATTTATGTATCAAATAAATTAAATCCATTATATTAAACTTGTTTGATATTATGTTAATTATATTAATTATTTAATTTTTAGTTATACTTATATAAATAATTTATAAATAGTTATTAATAAGACAATTAATAAGTAAAAGATTTAAAAAATAAATCTATTTATCGAACAAATTTAAATCGTTATGACTATCTGAATAATTATTTATTTTAAATTCTTATGACTTTTTTGTTTTGTCATAAAACAATTGTTTCTGTCCATACGAGCCTATTCATATTAAAATAATATTGATTTATTAATATTTCAACAATTAATAAGTAAAATTTTTTAAAAAATAAGTTTACCTAAACAAGTTCAAATAGTCATGATTATTTGAATAATTATCTACTTCAAATCATTGTAACATTTTGTTTTGTAATAAAAACAATTGTTTCAATTCATGTTAGCTTATTTGAAATAAAATAATACTAATTTATTAATATTCTAAAAATTAAAAAGTAAGTGAATTAAAAAAATAAATCTGTTTATCGAACAAATTCAAATAGTTATGACTATCTTAATAATTATCTATTTCAAAACATTACAACCTTTTGTTTTGTCATAAAACAATTGGTTCTATTCATTCAAGATTATTTCGAATAAAATAATATAAATTTATTAATGTTCCAAAAATTAATAAGTAAAAATTTTAAAAATAAATTCATTTAAAAATTAATATTCCAAAAACAATTGTTTCTATTCATACAAAATTATTTAGAATAAAATAATACTATTCTATTACTATTTTAAAAATTAATAAGAGATTTAAAAACTAAATCTCTTTACTGAACTAGCTCAAATAGTTATGACTATTTAAACAATTATTTATCTCAAATTGTTATGATTTTTGTTTTGTCCTAAAACATTTAATTTCTGTTCAACAAACTTATTTAGAGTAAAATATTGCTAAATTAATAATATTCTAAATGTTAATAAGTAAGGATTTTAAAAATAAATGTGTTTAGAATATTATTAATTTAGCAATATTTTACTCTGAATAAGCTTGTTGAACAGAAATTAAATGTTTTCGGATAACACAAAAATCATAACAATTGGAGATAAATAATTATTCAAATAGTCATAACTATTTGAACTGGTTCGGTAAAGAGATTTAGTTTTTAAATCTCTTATTAATTTTCAAAATAGTAATAAAATAGTATTATTTTATTCTGAATAATTTTGTATGAATAAAAACAATTGGTTTTGGAACATTAATTTTTAAATAAATTTATTTTTAAAATTTTTACTTATTAATTTTTGAAACATTAATAAATTTATATTATTTTATTTGAAATAACCTTGAAATGAATAGAACCAATTGTTTTATGACAAAATAAAACGTTGTAATGTTTTGAAATAGATAATTATTAAGATAGTTATAACTATTTGAACTTGTTCGATAAACAGATTTATTTTTTTAATTCTCTTACTTTTTAATTTTTGGAATATTAATAAATTAGTATTATTTTTATTTCAAATAAGCTAACATGAATTGAAACAATTGTTATATTACAAAATAAAATGTTACAATGATTTGAAGTAGATAATTATTCAAATAGTCATGATTATTTGAACTTGTTTGGTAAACTTATTTTTTTAAATCTTTTACTTATTAATTGTTGAAATATTAATAAATCAATATTATTTTAATTTGAATAAGCTTATATGGACGGAAACAATTGTTTTATGACAAAACAAAAAAGTCATAAGAATTTGAAATAAATAATTATTCAGATAGTCATAGCGATTTGAATTTGTTCGATAAATAGATTTATTTTTTAAATCTTTTACTTATTAATTGTCTTATTAATAATATTTATAAATTATTTTTATATGTATAACTAAAAATTAAATAATTAATGTAATTAATATAATATCAAACAAGTTTAATATAATAGATTTAATTTATTCGATACATAAATATTATTAATTATTGTATATTTATCAAATATATTATTAAATTATTCTAAATAATATTAATTATTAGTAATTAACTTGTTCTAATAATAAATATAATAACTTAATCCTTTAGTAATATTATAATTATAAATAGATTAGAATAATATAGTATTAAATTAGTAATATTTGATAATTATATTATCAAATAATTAATTTATTTAAAATAGATAATTAATAGAATAAATAAAAAATTGTTTATTACTTAAATTTAAATTAATTTTACTAATTATATATTACTATATATTAATTGAAATAAATAATATATAATTGTTGTTTATAATAGTAAATATTATTTAAAATAGTTAATAATATTTTGAAAATTATTTTTATTTAATTTACATATTATTATAATTAATTTAAATAATAAATTAGATATTATTA
The DNA here is from genome assembly GCF_002303985.1 of Durio zibethinus. The sequence continues at coordinate 7,532,950 of NW_019167882.1, read as the reverse complement.
TACTATATTTATAAACGAAGATTAAATATTGTTAATTAAATTAATATTATTAAATAATATTATCTTATATTATTATAATTATTTTAATATTGATATATTATTATTACCGATAATTAATTTTAATATTCATTAATTTTATAGTATATTAATGAAATATTATTAATAATAATTATATAATTACTAATATAATAATATTATTTGTTTATAATTATAATTAATAAATAAAATTGCTTATAAGCATTTATTATATCTATTTCTAATTTTTAACACTAAATAATATTGATACTATTTTATTATTTGTAAATAAAAATTTATTTCATAATTATTGTTATTTTATATTTTGTATATAAATATATGAATTGTAATATAATTAATTAATAAATTTAAAATTAATAAATATTAATAAATATATTTATTCATTACAAATAAATAATTTGAAATAATATTAATAATTTATTTTCTAATTAATATAATTAATTTAACTATGAATAATTTATTTAATATAATAATTATAATATACTATTTAAATTTTTATAATATAATTATATGAATATATTAATAATTATTAACTTAATTAATCTATAATAATTTATAGATCTTATTAAGATATATAAATTTTTAAGTATATATACATCACCTCATATTTAAATAATAATATTATTATAATATTATATTATCTTATAACAAAAGATTATTCAATTATTCAATTAATTAATAAAATTAATTTAGAATTATAATTATGTATATTAATAAATATTTAATAGTAATAAATATTTAAATAATATACTTAATAATAGTTAATATTATATATATAATTAAATAAACATAATTATTTAAATTTATTCAATAAATAGATTCATTTTTTAAATCTCTTTATTATTAATTTTTGGATTATTAATAAATTAGTACTATTTTATTTTGAATTAGCTTATATGAATTGAAACAATTCTTTTATGACAAAATAAAAGGTTATAACAATTTGAAATAAACAATTATTCAAATAGTCATGATTATTTGGTCTAGTTTGGTAAGTATATTTATTTTTAAAATTTTTTACTTATTAATTGTCAAAATATTAATAAATTAATATTATTTTAATTTAAATAAGCTTGTATGAATAGAAACTATTATTTTATAATAGAACAAAATTTAATAAATTAATATAACCTATACCTTTTAATTGTTAATACTATTATTATATTATTATAATCATTAATACCATTTATTCAAATTTAATTAATTTATAATAATATTAATAAATATTTAATTTTTATTAAATTATAATCTTTAATAATAAAATATAATAGTTTTTATCAATTATATTATATCTTAATAATAAGCTTATTATAAATTTCTAATAAATATATGTTCAATTTATACTAATTATTAATATTAAATATGACCTTAACCAGAACCTGCTCTGATACCAACTATCATGGGTCTGGGATTTATGCCAACACTTCATGGAGCATTAGGTTAGAATATTAAATAATTTAATAGATTATAATGATATCATTTTGATTTATTATTTTGAAAATATAGTTTTTATGCTTATAACTATTAATCATTAAATTAGTTATGAAAAGTAAATTTTACGTATATAATTATTTTTATTATAATTAAGTTAATATTTGCTTGTTATTAATAGTCAAATATTAACATTATTTTATTAAAAATAAATTATTAATTAAAATATTAATTATTAATATTTCAAACATTAATAAGTAAGAGATTTAATCATTGAAATTATAAACTATCAAGGAGGGTAGATTTGGTCAATTTTATAATAAATTTGTATTATTTTATTAAAAAAAAGCTTCTATGAATAGAAAAAATTATTTTACGACAAAGCAAGAGATTATAGCAATTTCAAATAGATAAATGTTTAACTAGTCATAATTATTTAGACTTGATCGATAAAAATATTCATTTTTTAATATTTGTTAATTTATTTTAATTAATAACTATATTAATAATAGTAATCTACTAAATAGTCATAACTAATTTTGGATAACAAAATTACTAATATTATAAAAATATTATAATTATTATATTATAATAATATTGATTATTAGTAATATTATAAATATTAATATAATAAACTAAATAATGACAATATTAATTAGTAGTTTAATAATAATATAATAATACTAATTACAATTTATTATTAAACTATTAATAATTAAAAATCATAATAATAAAAATTAATTAATAAATAATTAAATAATTAATAAACAAATAAAATTAATATTATACTTTAATTATAAAACCTGTATAATGAACATTTAAATGACAAACATATTAAATAATTATTATAATATATGCTCTAGACAATTTTTAATTTAATAATTATATAAAATTGTTAATATTAATATAATATTTAACTATTTAAATCCCGATTTATATAATAATTAGAACTCTATTTTATTATGTAAACAATTATTTGTATAATTAAGTAATAATTTGATATTAACCAGAGCAATTTTATAATATATCAAGATTTATATATTTAATAAGTTTAGATAATTAATCTATTTTTTAAATTATGTAATTATTATTTGAAATAAATAGATATTTACCTTTTAAAATTTGTTCGATAAACAAATTTAATTTTTTTAAATTTTAGACATTATTATATTATGGAATATTAGACATTAGTATTATTTTATTTCTAGATAAGTTTTTATAAAATTGAAACAATTCTTTTATGTCAAAAACAAAAGGTCATAATGAATTTTAAATAAATCATTATTCAAATAGTCATAACTATTTAAACTTGTTCTATATGCATTAATATAAAATTACTTTCAATGTAATATATGTATAATTCTATTTAAAAGATAATTAATGTTAAATTAAATATATTTAAATTTGTAACTCAAATGTTTTTACAAGCAATTTACTTAATTAATAATGTTATAATAATAGAATTTAATAATAGTACAATATTTTAATACTAATTTATAATTATAGTAAATAAATTAATGATTAATATCAATTCAGTATCAACAATACTAATTTATTAATATTTTGAAAAAATAAAATATTAATAATTTTAAATGAAAAATAAGTTATCAATTTATTAGTATTAGTTATTATTTAATTATATTTTAATATTAAATTATTAATACAATTGGTTATAAATGTTTTTGTTCATAGAAGTTTGTTCGAAATAAAGTAATATTAATTTATTAATATTTCAAAAATTAATAAGAGATTTAATAAATAAATCTATTTACCATACTAGTTCAATTGGTTATAACAATTTGAACATTTATTTATTTCAAATCGTACTAAATTAATAATTTGTTAATAAATTTGAATCATACCTTTTGTAATTTAAACTTATTAAAAGTTTTTTAATTGAGTTATCATAAAACAACAGCTAAATAGTAAGAAAAATATTACCTTTTAAATCTCTTAGTTATTAATTTTTTATATTTGAAATCTTATAATTCAAATATTCATAACTATTTGAATATTATTCTAATTTAAAGTTTAAATTTGTTTAATTTAAAAATTAAATATTTAATTTCAAATCTATTTTAAGTAAAAATATTTAAAGATTTGTTTTGTCATAAAACAATTGTTTTTGTTAATATAAGTTTGTTTGAAATAAAATAATATTGTTTTATTAATATTTAAAAAATAAATCTGTAAGAGATTTAAAAAGAAAATCTGCTTACCAAACCATTTCAAATAGTTTTGACTATTTTAATAATTATTTATTTCAAATTGTTATAACCTTTTAGTTTTCATCAAACAATTGGTTCTGCTCATACTATTTTATTTAGAATAAAATAATAATAATTTAAAAATATTTTGAAACTTAATAACCAAGAAAATTAAAAAATAAATCTAATTGTCGAACCAGTTCAAATAGTTAAGACTCTATGAATGATTATCTATTTCAAATCATTATGACATTTTTCTTTTAATGTAAAACAATTGTTTTATTCGTACAAGCTTATTTGGATTAAAATAATATTAATTTAATAATATTTTGAAAATTAATAAGTAAGAGATTTAAAAAATAAATTTGTTTATTGAATCAGTTCAAATGGTTAAAATTATTAGAATAATTATCTATTTCATATCATTTATATTTATTTTGAATAATTATATCTTATAATTAATATGAATAATAGTATTATTATAATACTAGGTAGTTATTAATTTTTAGAATATTATTTAAATTGTATTATTAATAATATAATATAATAAATCTATTAATACTTAATATTAAATTAGTTATTTATAATAAAATAGTCATAACTATTTGAACTTGTTTGGTAAATAGATTTATTTTTTAAATCTCTTACTCATTAATTTTCGGAATAGTAATAAGTTAGTATTATTTTATTTCGAATAAGCCTATATGAATTGATATAATTGTTTTATGGTGAAACAAAAGGTCATAATGATTTGAAATAGATAATTATTCAGATAATTATTACTATTTGAACTTGTTCGGTACACATATTTATTTTTTAAATCTTTTACTTATTAATTGTTGAAATATTAATAAATTAATATTATTTTAATTCGAATAAGCTAATATGAACAAAAATAATTATTTTATGACAAAACAAATGGTCATAACGATTTGAAATAAATAATTGTTCCAATAGGCATAACTATTCAAAATTATTCGGTAAACAAATTTGAAATAAGCTTGTATGAATAGAAAAAAATTATTTTATGACAATACAAAAGGTTATAGCAATTTGAACTAGATAATTGTTCAAATAGCCATAATTATTTGAACTTGTTCGGTAAACAGATTCATTTTTTAAATCTCTCACTTATTAATTTTTGGAATATTAATAAATTAGAATTATGTTATTCTGAATAAGCTTGTATGAACAAAACAATTGTTTTGTGAGAAAACAAAAGGTCATAACGATTTGAAATAAATAATTATTCAAATAGTCATAATTGTTTGAACTGGTCAAGCCAAAAGATACATTTTCTAAATCCATTACTTATTAATTTTCAAAATATTAATAAATTAGCATTACTTTATTTCAAATAAGATTATATGAATAGAAACAATTGTTTTATGATAAAACAATTGGTCATAACGATTTGAAAATAAATATTTGGTCAAATAGTTATAACTAATTGAACTAGTATGGCAAACAGATTTATTTTTTAAATCTTTTACGTATTAATTTTTGAAATATTAATAAATAATATTATTTTATTCCAAACAAACTTATATGAACCAAAACATTTGTTTTATGAAAAAATTGATATTATTAAAATAACTAATAATAATTATAAATATTATTAATTATATTTGATAAATGAATATAATAATTAAAATTTGAAATTATCTTTAATATTTATAATTAAGTTATATGTTTTTTATATTATTATAAAACTACATTGTTTTAAATTTAATTTTAAAATATAATATCAAATATTATTATAATATTTATTAATATTTATAATAAATTATATCTTATATATAAGAAAATATTAAACTTTAAATATTTAATATAACATTGATATATCTATTTTATTGGTAATAAAATATAACAATTATAGTATATAACATAATAATTAATAATAATAAATTATTATCTATGTATTTAATTATGTATTATCTATTATAATTAATATAAATTATTAATAATTTGATATATAGTTTTTTTAATTATTACTATATTATTAATTATAGATAATACCAATAATTATCTAAATATTATACTTTTTTGTTAATACTTAATATTAAATTATTTATTTAAACTATTATATAATTTATAAATTATATTTTGTTATAGATTAACAAAAAATATTATTAAATCTATTTAAATTAAATAACTAATTAATATTTAAATATTATCAAATAATAGTAATTATGTTTTATAATTATCGATTAGTTTTCTTGTACTAATTTGTATATAATAGAATTAATATATATAATTCAATTAATTATGAATAATAACAATAATACTTATTTAAATACTTATTAATAAGTAATAATTAATCAAAAAATTTAATTATAATAGTTAATTAAATAAATACTTAATTTATTAATATATTAAATAAATTCTTATTAATTTTTAATATAATAGATATTAATTAATTAATTAATATTATTAATTATCTAAATATTAGTTTGATAAATTATACATAACTATTATTCAATTGTTTAATAAAATTAATATTATTATATAATTAAATTAATAATATAACTATATAATATTTTTTATATTATAATAAATATTTAATTCAAATATTTAATATATAATAATACTATATAATTATCCTAATAATATTAATCATTATGTTAATAATATTAAGTAATTATTAATATTAATTAAATTATAAATTAAGTACTTTTAATTTATTTTAATTAAATATTAATTATTATAAGCTAATTGAACATTTAAATATTAGTTTTTTAATAATTATCAATTATATGAATAAATTATCCAAATATTATAATAATATTAGATATAAAACATTCAAATAGTTTTTAATAATCCTTTAATAATAATTAATTTAAAAATTATTCTAATTTATTAAGCTAATAGTTAATTTATTTATATTACTTATTAATAATAAATATTATTATTTATTATAAATTTTAATTTATCATAAATATTAATAATTGCTATTAATATTTAATTCAATTAATATAATATAAGTTTAAATTATTAAACTAATATTAATATAATTTTAATAATTTATAACAATTAATATTATAATTATTTATACATATTTGACTATTAGAATTTACATTATTAAATAAATTATCTATTTATATAAGTATTAATATATTAATATTATTTACTTATAAATTTATAATTATAATATTAATAATTTTCTAATAACAATTTATAATACTATTAATAATATATTATAAAATAATACTATAATATAATAATTATATTAAAATAATTTAAAACTTATAATGTTTAGTTAATATTTATGAAATAATTATGAAATAATATAACCTTATTATTAATTTTATAGTATTAAATTACATGTATAATGTTATTTATTTAGTAAAAATATTAATAATTATAAATAATTATTAAATTAATTAAAAAATATTAAATTATTTTTTTAATATTTACTCAATTATTTTATTAATTTATTAAACCATTAAATATTAAGTAATATTTTCATAATAATAATATAGCATAATTATTAATATATAAAGGTAATATTATGTTTTATAACATGAACTATTAATAAGTAATTTTAATATAATAATTAATTTTTAATTAAAATTTGTTAATAATGATAATTATTATGTATAATAATTAATATTAAATATATTTCTAATTTAAATTTTTATTTGATAATAAGATTCAGTTTTACTGGATAATAATTATAAAATATATTATATAATATTAGAAATCTAAATAATTAATAATATTAATTATAATAATTAAAATAAATTATATTAATATAATTATTTATTGATAGATTGTAATTTGTAATATTATTTTATTATCTAATTTATTATAAATTAGATATAATTTGACATTTTGTTTAATTAAATTAATATTATTATATTAATAATTGTAGTTATATTAAATAATAAGCATAATATAATTAATTAATTATAATTATTATTATATATAATAATTTATTCTAAATTATAAATTTATATTAATAGTTTAATAATTATAACTTTAAGTTTAAATATCATATATAATATTTTTTATTATATAATAATATTAATAATTATATAAATTGATTATTATATAAATTAATTGTATTATTAATTTAAAATATACTAATTAAATAACTTAATTAATTGGTTATTATTATATATATCATTAAATAGTAAGTGATAATTGGTTATTATTCATAATAATTGTTCCTGTTCATGCAAAATTATTTAGAATAAAATAAGATTGAATAGATTAATAATACTATAATTTGTTACTACTATTAATAATATTACTATTTGAAATGGTTTGGTAAGTAGATTTTCTTTTTAAATCTCTTACAGTTTATTTTCTAAATATTAACAAAAACAATTGTTTTATGACAAAACAAAAAGTAATAACGATTTAAAATATATAATTATTCAAATAGTTATAATTATTTGACTAAACAAAAACATAATTATAACTTTCCGAACCAGTTCAAATAATAATGGCTATTTAAACAATTACGTTTTTCAAATTGTTATTACTTTTGTTTTGTCATAAAACAATTGTTTTAGCTAATACAAGCTTATACGAACTAAAATAATACTAATTTATTAATATTTCTAAAATTAATAAGTAAGAGATTTAAAAAATAAATTTGTTTTTTGAATTAGTAATAAAAATCTAGTTATAATTATATGTTAAAATAATTTATATTATTAAAATATTGGATGAAATATATTATATGTCATAATTTTTATAATTATAACTAATAAAATGAATTACTATTATAAATAATAATAATAAATATAGTTAACATTAAAATAATATAGTATTTAATATAATTATTAAAGATTATAATAATTTAATAACAATATTATAAGCAAGATTAGTCTATAGCTTGTTTTATAATATAATTTAGATTGATATATAATACTTTATTATAATTAATATACTTTATTAATAAAAATTAATATTAATTTATAATTATTATATAATTAATATAATTATAATAGTATAGTAATAAATTATTATACTATTATGTTTATTTAAATAAATATATTTGTAACTAATTACAAAAGGTTATAATGACTTGAAATATATAATTGTTTAAATAGTCATAATTATTTGAACTAGTTCAATAAACAGATAATCTCCTACTTATTAATTTTTGAAATATTAATAAACTAATATTATTTTATTCTAATTAGGCTTGTATGATGAAAAAACAATTGTTTTATGACAAAACAAAAGTTCAAAATGATTTGAAATAGATAATTGTTCAAATGGCCATAACTATTTGAACTGATTCGATAAAATGATTTATGTTTTAAATCTTCAACTTCTTAATTTTTGAAATATTAATAAAGTAATATTATTTTATTTTGGATAAGCTTTTATGAAATGAAACAATTGTTTTATGATAAAACAAATGGTAATAACGATTTTAAAATGATAATTGTTTAAATAGTCATAACTATTTAAAATTGTTAGGTAAACAAATTTATTTTTTAATTCTTTGCTTATTAATTTTCTGAATGTTAATAAAATAGTATTATTTTATTTTAAATAAGCATGTATGAACTGAACAATTATTTTATGACTAAACAAAAAGTCAAAATAATTTGAAATAGATAATTATTATAATAGTCTTAACTATTTGAACTGGTTCAACAAATACATTTATTTTTTAAATCTCTTACTTAATAATTTTTAGAGTATTATTAGTTTAGCAATATTTTACTCCGAAAAAGTTTGTATGGATAGAAACAATTGTTTTATGAAAAAATAAAAATCATACCGATTTGAGATAGATAATTATTCAAATAGTCATAACTATTTAAATTGGTCCGATAAACAGATATAGTTTTTAAATCTCTTATTAATTTTCAAACCAGTTATAAATATATATTATTCTATCAAATAATTAATATTATTTAAATTATTTAAATTTAATTATTAACCTAGTTATATAATCCTAATTAGATTTATTTAATTAAATTATTTAAATAAATAATAAATAATTTTTAATTAGTTTAATATCCAGTTGTATTAGTATCAATTATAATATAACTATTATCTATCTTAATTTATTTAAAAATTATATAATTATATATAAATAATGTAATTTGTTATTTAAATGATAGTTATGACTATTTGAACAATATTAATTTATGAGAACATTAATATTTTTTATTGTATTATCTAATAATTTAATTAGATAACATATAAATATTATATTTATATTTAATATTTTAGTTCAATTATCTAAACTTATTATAATTGAATAAAAAATTATTTTAATATTTAAAATATTAAATATGTTATTAAATAATATTTAATAATATAAATGATAATAATATATTAAGTTTAATATATTTATTATTAAAATAATAATATCCTTACTTATAATTGATAACGAAAGTATCGATATTGATTATTAATAAATTGATTCTAGATTGAAAAGTAGTAGTAACTAATTGTCGTAACGTATATTATAAGCTTGTATGATTAGAAACAATTTTTTTATGACAAAACAAAGATCATGGCAATTTGAGATTGATATTTGTTCAAATGGTCTTAACTATTTGAATCATTATTAATTATTAATTAATTAAATTAATAATAAAATTGTTAATTAAAATAGCTAATTTATAATAAATCAATTTTTCTATGACTACTATTGCTTATTTAAACAAATTTTATATACAAAATATAAAATTATATATCAAATTTTAATATTAATTATAATTAGCTATTTTATTATATAATTTATATTATTAATTCCAAATAAGCTTATTTATAAATTATATATATTTAATAAATATAATTATTTATAATTCTAACTAATTATATAATTTATTAATTTATATTATAAATATAAGTATAATAATAATATTTATAATTATTTAATAATAATTATTATTAATAATATGAAATTATATTATTTAATTATAATATATTAAATTAATATATTATATATATTAATATACAATTAATTATTACTAATATTGGATAAATTATATAATATTAATATTTTAAGATTTGAAATAAATAATTGCTCAAATAGTCATAACTATTTGAACAAGTTTGATAAATAGATTTATTTTTTAAATCACTTTATAATTTAACAATTAATAGATTAATTAACTAATTTATTAATATTTAATAATTATAATTATTGTTATATTTGAAGCCTAGTTAAGACATTTTCAAATCCTAATTGTTAAATTAGTAAAATAAATTATTGTAGTAATTTATTAAATTATCTATTACTTTAAATTTATAAATAATTTAATAATTTTATAATATTAATTATAATATTATAAGTATTATAATACTTTATAATTAATTAATATTTTAAAATTAATAATAAATTAACAAGTGACCTGTTATATTAATTAGTATTCAATTTAAATAATAGTAGTAATATTTCAACAATTATTAATTAATCAAATAGTAAAATAATATTATATATTCCAATATATAAATATATATTATTTGTAAAATAATATTAAATATTTATTGTTTTATATTATAATGAATGAGTATATTTTATATAAAAATAAACAAGTATAAATATTTAATCTATTATCAAATAACGGATAATTATTATCATCAAATTAATATAACAATAAATAATTAATAAATTCCTTTTGGTTAAAGTTTATAATCAAAATTTTTAATAATTATAATATTAAAATCAAAATTTATTTCAATTATTTGATTATTATAATGTATTAAAATTTAATATAACTATTAGTTTAAAATTTTTTTAAAATATTAATAAATAATATTATAATTATTATTATATAAATTAGTAATATTATAATTTAAAATTTAATATAATTGCTTCAACTCATACATGCTTATTCAAAATTAATAATTATGTTATATTATTTCTATAGTAGTAATATATTAAATAATAATATTAATTATATAATTTGAATATAATACTATAATTAATATTAATATAGTTAAAATACTAATCTTAATTATGATTACAAAATAATTATTTAACTATTTCATAAAATAATCTAATTATATCATATTTATAAATTATATTATATATTATACTATATAATTATATAATATAATATATTTATTATTTATATAATATTAATAACTATTATATATTTAAGTTATTTATAATTATTATATTTATTTTAATTATTTATTATTATTTTAATGATTTGAAATAAATAATTGTTCAAATAGTCAAACTATTTGAACTTATTTAGTAAATAGATTTAAAATAAGTTTGTTATAATATTAAAACAATATTATTAATTAATTATATTATAATTTAATATATAGTTATATTATATTAATTTAATATTAAAATAGTAATAACTATTTGAACGTGTTATAAATAATATATTATAAATTATTATAATAATAATTATTACAATTATCTTAGTTCATTTTATACATAATTTATATAAATAATTAAACAATTCATTATTAAAATAGTCATAATTAATTATTATAATAATTAATATATTATTAATTTTTAAATTATTAATAATACTAGTTTATTAATTTTCAAAAATTAATAAGTAAGAGATTATCTTTTTACTAAACTAGTTCAAATAATTAAGACTATTTAAACAATTATATATTTCAAGTTAATATAACCTTTTGTTTTGTCATAAAACAATTATTTATGTCTATACAAGCTTATTCGAAAGAAAATAATACTAATCTAATAATATTATGAAAATTAATAAATAAGAGATTTAAAAAATAAATTTATTTGTTGAACTAGTTCAAATAGTTAAGGCTATATGAATAATTAATTTATAACTAATATATTATTAATTATAATATTATAATATTAAATTTAATTATAAATTAAAATTCTATATTTATTAATTATAATCAAAATAAAATAATATTTATATTAAATCTTATTATTTAATATATTTTAAGTATCCTACTTAATATTTTAATAATTAAGTATATTATATAATTAAATTAATAACTAATATAATTATAAATAATATTATATAATTATTTATATTTTTATTATATAAATATAACTTAATATTTAATAATTATTTTATAGTTAAATTATTAATTTTATTTAGTATAATTATATTTTGTAGTTAATAATTATCTAATATAATCAAACTTAATATAAGAATAAGTTATAAATTATAATTAGAATATCAAAATTTATTATAGCTTAATAATTTATAATTGTATTATTATATTTCTCTATATAAATAGATTAATTAATTATTAATTATTAATTAATTTTATAATTAAATAATGATATTATTATTTAAATTGATAGTTTTAATATATTTGAACAATTTCTTTAATTATTATATATTAGTAATAAATTAATATAATTATTATTTGATTTATTAATTTATATTTTATGAATTGGTTATAAAATAATCAAATATAATAAACAATTATTTATTAAATATTTATCAATTTAGTTATTGATAAATTAGTTAATAGTTATATAACTATTTATATTATATACATTTATTAATAATTATTTGTTTATAGATTATCAATAATATAATTATAATTATTTATAATATAAATATAATATAAGGTAATTTATATAATAACTTGAAAGCAGATATTGTTATATATTTAATTAATCATTATTATTATTTAAGTATAATAATAAGTATTATATATATAATGTATTAATAAATAATCTTAATAATTTATATTATATCATAAACTTATTTAATAGATATAATTATATATTAATATAACTGTTAAAATAATTAACATTATTAATTAATTAATAATTAATATTATTAATTGATTAATTATGATAATATAAGATTATAATGTTTCAATAATAATTTAATATTATAAATTATAATAAACAATATAAATTATTTATCATTAATTTATGATAAATATTAACTATCATATATATAAATTATTATATAAAATTATAAGATATTTTAAATTATAATTATTGTTTATAATATTAATAATAATTACACTAATTATTTAACTGTATAATAGTTTATAACATACTAAATATTTTATTTATAAGTTTATTTATAAAAAATAACACTATTAATAAATAATTAATTATATAATATTTATTATATAACATTTTAATAATAAATTATATATTTAAAATATTATGACCTTTTGTTTTATCATAAAATAATTGTTTTTGTTCATACAAGTTTATTCAAATTAAAATAATATTAATCTATTAATATTTTGACAATTAATAATAAAAAATTTTAAAAATAAATATGTTTACCGAAAAAGTTCAAATACTCTTAAATATTTGAATATTTATCTATTTCAAATTGTTATGACCAATTGTTTCATCGTAAAACAATTGTATAAGTTCATATTGGCTTATTTGAAATAAAACGATACTAATTTATTAATATTTCAAAAATTAATGAGTAAGAGATTTAAAAAATGAATCTATTTATCGAAAAAGTTCTAATATTTTACAAATTAATATTTAATTGTTTAATATTTTAATCTATTAACAATTACTTTAAATATTTATAAATATTATTTATTAAATATTTGAATATATTGAATATAAGAGAATAATAATTACTAAATAATAATTTTTATAATAATTACTATTTTGTTATTTATTTAATTGTGTTAGTTATATTAATAATTATATTGTAT